>CAMZMU010000077.1:14979401-15169678 GCA_947311845.1 Poa pratensis
CGCCGAAATCGGTCGAACCGTTCGGCCACTTCGCGTAACCACTATTCTCCTCGCTAATTCCCATGCCCTGGCGCTAATATGCTGTCCTCGACCTCCGCCTGTTGCTGCTTCCTCGACCTCCGGCCTTGACGAGCTCTTCTCGGACGGCCACGTTGCAGCCCGCACTGACTCTCAGCGGAACCGGCGAGGACGCCGGTGAGCAGCTCCTGTGGAGTGAGTCCAATCTGTGGCGGCGGCGCGCGGAGAGCGGACTGGCGAGGTCGCAGGGAGCAGCTCGTGTGTAGTCCCATCCGTGGCGGCGGCGTGCGGAGAGCAGACCGACGAGGTCACAGGGAGCAGCTCGTGTGTACTGTAGTCCCGTCCGCGGCGGCGGCGCGAGAGCGACCGGAGAGGTCGCAGGGAGCAGCTCGTGTGGAGTCCTGTCCTGGGCGGCGGCGCGCGGAGAGCAGACAGCAAGGTCGCAGGGAGCGGATGCCGGCGAGGTCGCTCGACCCATCTAGCGCATGGCGTTTCTTTCCGGCCGCCGTAACGGAGAGAGAAAGGAAAAAAATAGCGTAACCACCTGCCAATGACCTATTAACCATTTGTTAATTTAAACACATCCCACCCCATTTTCTGAAATCCTTGCAACCAAACAGAAAACCAAATTCTCCTAACGTGGACCATCCGAGCACCAAAATCTGGGCCACCCCTCCCACTCCATCAACCAAACACACGCTTAGTGCATGGCCGATCCACCTCTCATGTTTTTTTGGCTAAATAATTTTTTCTATGGTCACAGCCCTCATGTCATCAATTCTGAGGATTTTCTGTAGTTAGCCTGATCGGCTACGAATAAATAAATTTCATAGAAGACCCAACAAGTAGATTTCTTTAGGGGAAAAACAATCACACTTGTACGATCCGTTGGGGGAGATCGGGTTACGTCCGAATATGTTTTCGGACGCCCGTAACAGACACCATTTCTAGCTTGCCAATCTCTCTTTTTTTGTAGGGACTTAGCTTGCCAATCTCATCTTGACACATCTACTCTCCTCTAGTGAATGGATTGCCCGTTGACAGCTGTGTTAGTGTTGACAACGAATTTCATACAAGACCCAATGAGTAGAATTTTGTAAGAAAAAAAAACAATCTGACACTTGTACGATCCGTTTGGGGGTGGGGTGGGCGGGTCAGTGAGCCCAATACGTCTGAATATTTTTTCAGAGACAGACATTTTTAGTGGTGCCGGACACATTAAAAAGGAGACAAACATTTTTAGTGGTGCCGGACACATTAAAAAGGACGCCGGTAGAGATGCTCTTAGCTTGCCAGTCTCTCTTTTTTGACACAGCTACTCTTCTCTAGTGAATGTATTGCCCGTTGACAGCTGTGTTAGTGTTGACAATGAATTATGCTTTTATTATTAAAATTATTCGCTCAAATAATAATATCATGTACTTTCAACATTCACTGCTGTGTCGATACCAAAGCGATTTCGAATAAAATGTTTTTGCTTCTTTCTGGCACGGAACTGGAGAAGGGATGTCAAAGTAGCGTGCAGTACGAATATGGGGTTCATGGTGTTTAATAGACCAAACAATATACCATTGGGAAACAGAGAGCAAAATGGACTATTTCCCTTTCAAACAAACAATGAATCAAGCAGCAGCAAACAGTATCTAATTTTCTCCACCACCTAATTTCAGGCTCATCAGCCATTCAACGTCGTTGCAAGCGCATGACCAGTAACAAATGATACAGGAACTAGGCAACAACCAGTTTGTTACAAGGAAAAAGAAACTGAATCTATTGGCATTTTGGCATATATCTTTGGTGCAGAACAAAAGCTCTCAGATTCTTCATACGAAGATGAGACAGAAAGTCAGCAGCATTTCTCAGAACAATGACTCGAACCATTCAAATATGCCTCAGGAACTTTTACCCTAAACACGGAGTAATGGTGGTTTAAACTTTTCTCCCCGTGCAATCTGTAGACACTGCCCAGTGCTCCATTAATTGGATTAGGGAAAGCATAGAAGATGCGTTTGAACCTTTGGTGTACGAGTGCCATAGCACACCTTCAAAATAAACAAACATGTCAGCAAACCGAACATGAAAAAACAATCGAAAGTGACGTCATAGTCTGATAATTGTGGGCCTACATCGCGCATGGTTCCCAAACAAGGTAGATGTCGAATCCTGTGCAAAGATATGGTCTATTTCTTTCAGACAAGTCACCGCAGCATGCTGGATTCGCAGATTGTTCTTTATCCTAAAGTTTAAACTTGAACTTGTTAGGGAAGCAGGAATAAATAGGCATCAATTTCAGTCTTCTGCTACAACACTACCAGAGTTACTAGAGACGAGAGTAAAAAGGCTCACTTTTGTAACTATCTTTAGCCGCTTTGCTGGTTCATCATCAGAACGGTTCTCCGCATCACCATTTAATTTTGGTTCGGTTATTGAAGTAGGGAACAACATTCGATCCCTCTCGGCGGCATTTTCAATGGCAACTACTGCAGCATGTCTCAGAGGATGCCACAGAAAACCACCTACACGGGGCAATGTGTTCTGCTCAGTAGACTTTTGTTTGATCCACCCGAAAGGGTTTATACATGAGACCTCCATGTCCAAGCCATTGCAAAAAGGGGGTCTTGGAAGCAACAAAGAGCCGGCTTTATCCTCAGTTGCTTCGGGCAACGAGCAGGCATTATCTGCTTCCACTCTGGCACATGTGTTCCCTTTTACAGAAGTATCTTGCTGTTCTGTTTGGTCTGTAGCCTTCGAAATTATTTGCATGCTTGATGGATCAACAATAATGGCAGCGTTGCACACCTGGTAAAAGCTCACCCATGCAGAAGTTAACCATAAGTGTTGATCCACACAAGACAATCAGCAAGTTAAAATCACATCATGTAAAAAGGATACAAAGCATGACATGATGCCCTTGCAGACAGGATTTTACTTACTCTCACAAAATGGATGGCCTTCACCACTTGTCTATCTGTCCTAAAACAAATCTATCTCGCATTTTATTAAACTAGTTGGTTCGCAAGAAAAAAAATGACACAACTGCAACAAGGGTTATTGGTAGCTGCAGTTTTTGTTTTTCATAATACTACCTCCAGTCCGATAAAACTGTCGTGCAGATTGCACTGCCATAGTACAAAAACGTATACAAGTCCCGACACTATATTCCGGATCGGAGGGAGTAGTAAATATGAAATAATGTTAAAATAACATGGGGGAGAAACTGCAAGAATTGGTGAGATGTTCCAACATAGCGTAACTTGTGTGCGTGCAGCTAAACAAGCTGGTTTTAACAGAGGGCCAGCTGTCTTCATCATGCACAAATGGTAGAAAATAGGCCACTACCAGTTTTACAAACCTTGATTTACATTCTTGTAATCACTCATCTATTGCAGAAGTTGTGGATTGTGGTGATCAATGTAATAGGTAAACAATCTGTTTGTCCATCACTGAAATGTTTACTGGAAGATTGTTGCAAGACATTACCTTGATATAGCAATATTTTATTCAGAGGCTTAGAAGAATAGATAACTTTAAATTCTCAAAAAAAGACTGGATATTCTTTTTAACTTCTCCAAAATGTAAAGTTTTAAAATCTGATCACGGCTAAAATTATATAAGATGACAGAAGCAAACAGGAGGCATCACTCCAACCCAAGTATATAGTCTTTCAGTGGATGTTAAAGTTGACAAACAATTTCCATCGTTAAACTTTGCATTGCAGAAATAAGACCGTGAAGAAAAGCTACACAAAACAACATTCTGACTCCTCAAGCCAAGATTCAGCATTCCATCTTGGGCACTTATCAGTGTATCTTTATGGCGATTTAAAAAAAATTGGCATCTTAAGCTTTTAGATTTTGCAGTTTGCCCAGGCTTCCAAATGTTCCTGGGTCTGTGACTCTCCCTGAACAGTTAGTAAGGTAATAGTACTGACTAGCATCCAAAGGAATCATACAAGTGCAAAATATCACAGAATAATCTAACAATAAACAGGGGAGATCACCTGTGATAACTGCATAGCAGTCCTCATGCAATCAAATATTGATGGTAATTCCTCCTCTTTAAATCCAGATACACCATCAATGCTGCACATTAACAGTGAAATTGGAAAGATTTTAATGACACGACAATAAGCTATATTCACAAGTTACAATCAGAATTACATGCAATGGCAATAAACAGTATCTGAAATCCTAATTTCTATTGGATGTGCATGTCATTTTAATCTCAGTCTGCCCAAAATCCTTAAAAGGAAAGAGATCATTTGACTATAAGGCAGTCGCACAATAACAAGATGAACAAGATAAAAATTATCAACTACGTTTTAGACTTGTCAACTACGTTTTAGACTACAATTCTAAGTCATATATTTACCATTGACATACAAGATCTAGATATTCAAACACAAAATGCAGCCAACCTTGTTTAGGTGATGGTGCACTGTGAAGAAATAGATTTATAAGTAACCAAGTATGCTCATACATGTGAAGAAAAAAGAAAACATCTAAGCAAAGAGTATTTGTAAAACTGCAACTCATTCCTCATGAAATAATATTTGAATCACACTAATATGTAAGAATCTATAAATTTTGACTGATGACCTTCCCTTGAAATGAATGACATAATCAGAATTACATAAACTATATTCATAAGCTACAATCTGAATATAGTTTATGTAATTCTGATTGTGTCATTCTTTTCAGTTACAATCTACTTTTTCTCTATATTTCACGCTTTGGTTTCCTTATGTTGCTGTTGGGTTTCATATCTAGCCTACCCCAACTTGCTTGGGACAAAAGGCTTAGTTGTTGTTGTTGTACACTCATAAGTTACAATCAGAATTCATAAGTCGAATAATTTCAGTCTCTTAACTTGAACGTCCATAGCCTCTTATTTATTAATACAAAGAAGAATCTGAGCTTGTAGAAATATTCACAAAAGCAAAACAAACAACTTTAAATTCTGAGAACAACAAAAAGAAATACATAATATGATGTGTTGTGACTAAACAGAACATACTCGTGAGGGGGTGATAAGATGTTGGCCAAAGCTTGCACTGTTCCTCCCACTCTTCTTTTGACGTAGCAGAACAACTGGCAACCTGTTAAAGACCTTCGCCAACAGTCAACATTTTGCAGGTGTCTACTGTAAATAGCTAGCTAAACTTAAGTTCCTCTTAGGCAGTTCCATGTGATTCTCTATGCATCAAGAGTGAGGCATCTCCAAGTGTATCTTGTTTATGCATCAAGAGTGATAACTATTATAAGTGCATCCTGGGAGGGAATGTTGTTTCTTTCAGACCGTTTACATGTGATACAGCGACACAAAGAAAACACCGACTCACTACACAAATTACAAAAATCTTTGGTGGTAGTTGCCATAGAGATGAAACTTACAATGAGAGTATAAAACAAGCAATTGAAGCTTAATGTTACCATTTTGATGTGCTTAATTTAACACAAGCAAGGGAAATATTATATGAGAATGTTATAAGTTATAAACTTTGCCTATAACTATCATGCCCGGAAGCAGTGTTTTTAACATTGCTGTTAATTTCTGCAAAAAGTACAGGAATACTTACTTTTGCAATGAAAGGACTCAAATGGTAGCTGTCCACTATCTTTTGTACTTCTTCAGGAAAACCTTCGCTACAATTTTCAGGCCCAGTGGAAAGGCATAAGATGATTGACAACTCAGAATTTTCTGTCAAAGAAAACCATGACAAAAATTAGAGCGGGACGATTTTATTTCCACAATCTATGGATTGTTCTCTAACATTAAGCCATTAACAGATTATTAGGAACTCTACCATAATTAGTGGTTCAGTAGCAGAAATCTAAAGTATGTCTTCTCTTATATGAAACTATTGCATAGTGCACTGCACTCCGAAGGCAAACAGAAACTAATTGAGAAACAGATAACAACGCATATACCGCCAGACCCAATACGCCGACGCACCCGCTTGACATGCCGCAGATTCTCTAGTGGGCATATCTGATTCAATTGCCTGAAATAGCAATCACACAAATAAATCACCTTGACCAGTGTTTTGAAAATAATAACATGTAAAGTTTGTCAAAATAAAATGACAAAAAAAGGAACTGCATATTAATATCGTACAAAATCTCAAAACAGAAGACCTAAATTTCAATTAGACAACGGAAATTGCGCATGTAATTACGAAAACAAATAACAATTTTCTATAAAAAGAGATTAAACAGCCTTTAGTTTTGCTTTAAGTTAGTGTACTACTTTTTCTCGGACAGCATAGAAGCACTTCTTACACAACTAAAATGTAGTCGCAGTGCACAGAAAATTCAATAACTCCACCTTTATGAATTCTTTTGCCACTTAACCAATATATTTTTTAGTAACATCTCAATACAAACATCTGTTGAGTTCTTGGTACCAAACACAAGAACTACTTCCTATTTAACAGAGTTGAGATCTCAATACAAACATCGGTTCAGTTCTTGGTACACCAGACTCAAGGGAAAGCAATCCTCAAACCTACCTATGCTATTTCCACCTATTTGTTCAATAAAATAACAAGGAATGGTTTGCGCTACTATCGACTTCAAAACCATGTTGACTGTACTTCAAGATTTGTAAACAGTAACAAACCATTTGAATAAAACAACTCAGAGAAGAAGCCATTTACCTGATGAGAACATTTGCTAACTTGGGTACAATGTTCGCTGCCACCACATCAACTAGCAAGCAAAAGAAAAGAAAAGGTATGAAACCAGAACAGTAGCCAAATTGACAAGAGCACTTAAAGAAGATACCTGTAGAATGTTGGGGAGGAGATGGATTGCCAGGCACCTCAATAAGCTCCCACACCATGGTGATCAATTTCAATGGAAGCTGAAGTCGAAAAAAAAACTCACAGACATGTTTTTAAGGCAATAATTTGATTGAGCTTAGTTTGCAAGTTGCAGCAAACAGAACAAAGCTGCCAAGAAACAGGTAAAAACAAGAAAAGCTAGAAATGGATTAATAAATCTGATAAATAAAGGAGCCGAGCAATAGCGGTGCAGGCCTGAAGCTCAGAGCCAAAGAGTAGGTGTTGGGTGCTAGCAGCAGCTGGGGTTGCAGTGAGAGGCAGAGCTAGAATTCGACTGTTCTTCAGCCTGAAAGTTTACTTGCTACAGTAACGCTACAAACAACCCACACTTCAACACAGGCCATAACTACTATTCGGTATGTTTCAGAAATGAAACTGCGCCAGATAGGATCAATTTTCAGAAGAAAATTAAGAGAGAAGAGAATCAGTATATCCTCACCTCCATATTTCCTTATATTGTATAAATTAATCAAGTATCTGGTTTGCAGGTTTACAACTCTGGGATCTAGGGTACATATCTGCTACAGATTAGCCACATCTCACTATATATGCAGCCACCCTGTTAGGACAATCTCAAAGATCACAAATTGTTTAGTTCTGGTTTGCTACATCTTTCTACAGAATCGTAAACACAAATGCAAGCTGAGTACACGCATCAATCGATAGAGGTTAGAGCACTCTCTCCTCTTTGACAAAAAGAACAGCTGACAGAAATATATGGCACCATAACTGTGTATACCACTATCTCGTTCAGAACATAAATACACTCTTTGAATAAAAGAGATGCACCAAAGCGAATGTAGTATTGCATTTAGTTTTCAGTGAAAATACAACATGGCCTAGCTAGCTACGGCTAGGGAGATACAAGATTGAGATCATGCTGATATTTTCAATTGGCAGCACTCAAATAAGCACATTGGCATGCTGATACTTTAAAATTGTCCTAAAAGATCATGCACGTAATCAAAGAAGTACATTAGCATGCTAATACTCACCAGGAGAGGAGAGGAGAGGAGAGGAGAAGGGGATGGTGGAGCAGCCGACAGGGAGCGAACTGAAGCTGGGGAAGGGGTCGGCGTGCTCTAATCCGTCGAGATTTGGGCGCTCCCAAGCTTCCAGTGCCTCCCACGCGTACCAGCGTTCCGGTGGCCGGCGGCTCTGCACTGCTGCAGCGACGGGGACGACTTGGAGACCGGCGAGGAGAGGAGTGCCGGAGGGTGGAGAAGCCAAAAGGGGGCGATGTTCTACTCCGAGGATCTCCGGGCGCTGCGAGAGCCTCCCGCGCGTCCCGGCGGCCGGCAGTTTGCTCTGCCCCGGCGGCGGCGTGTTCCTGTCGTGCTGATGCGGTTCGCCTCTAAAGGTCGAAACTCGAAAGGTATACTTGGCCCATAATGGTGCAGTGGCCCATCCGTTTTTGCATGGTTTCAACGGCCATGCTCTTGCTCCGGCCCATGTGGTGCAGTCTAAGTTTTGGACTTTTGGTCGACGCTCCGCCACTGAATTACATGACCATTATAATTTTTTCCTTAAAAAAAACATGACCATTATCATTTGCCAATTTGGACGTGAGTCGCGAGAAATGCCGAACGAAACGTAGGAGAAAATGGATTCTCCTCCATGCGCGTGGCTATGATTGGTCAACCTGCAGGTCCCTTTCGGGATTTACTCCACCAGCAAAACTTATCCTCCCAAAGTAGTCAAACACGCTGTGTGCCGAAGAAGAAGAATGGACGAAATGGTGCGTGAGCCACATTTCATGCCGGACATGTTTTATACGTTGAGTTGCCACTGAGCAGAAGAAGTGGCCAAAGGGCAGAGTCAAGTCATCGTCAACGTAGGAAAAATCACTACGAAGCCACTGGCATGAAATTAAGGGAACTATTTGTAGTACAGTGCTGATTTTCCATGATTGAGTGCTCATTGACCCGTTTCCCTTAAGAGGTTATATGGTCATAGAGGACACAGCCGGATTGAAATATTGATTTTTTTTTCCTTCTGGGTGTCTTTCCAGAAATCTCGGTCGGTTGGTCTTACACATTGCTTTGTTTGTATTCACATTGTCTAATGTTGGTCTTACTCGGTACCCGCAAAAAAAATAACTCAGGTTCCTATTTTTTTTTCGCGTTGCATTCCTGAATTCCTTCTAGATGAGTTCTTTGAAATACCAGTGGAGCCAATCGAAATTAGATCCCATTGGCATACTTTTTTTTCGTAGCTCAACATGTATCTTGCGCACTTTTGTTTTCTGAAAATGTGTTCGAATGTTCAAAGTGAATATCTTTTGTGTCAAGGAATATTTTTTTTGATGAAAATGTATGAAGAAAGTGTTATGACAATTTGCGATAAGATTTACTAGTGTAAATGTAATGCACATGTTGTGAGAGGAAATTTGTTAGCCGGACATAGGAAAACTTGCAATTGGATAAACAAATTGAGAAATATTGAGAAACGAAAACTGAAGGACTTGCTAAACACGATGGTTCAAATAGGCCTCGGATAAAAAAAGTAAATTCAATCTTTTTGGGATAGAAAAGAATCGTTAACGAAATGGCACAAAATTTGATTTTATGATACAAAGTTCGTTTCTAAAATCAAAGCGTATAAAATTGTTTCTTAATTCAAATAATGTGAATCTGATCAGGTTTATAGAACAATGTATCCAGAACTATAATACTATATAGATACAATGCAAACATATATATATATATATATATATATATATATATATATATATATATATCATGGTGTATCTAATGATATTATTTGGCATTGAAGATGTTGATAGTTTCTCTATAAAAAAATTGGTCAAACATTTACATAATTTGACTTCCGACAAAAATTTGTATGCTTTCTTTTCAGGAAGGGAGGGAGTATGTGCAAGTATTGTGTTTGTGTGTGCGAGAAAGGTTTCAGCTTTTCAACTCGAAATCAAAAGTCCACTTGGATCATAGCATATATATTCTAATGAATATGTTGGAAGAAATCGAGAGCAAACGAGACAGGAAACAAATGATTCGATAGATTGATTCATTGATCGATTACATGGAGTATTTATACAGGGACAACCGACTATCGGGATGTCGGTAACACGAAAAGACGCCTCTAGGAGGCATGTTGGTTTGGGCATATCTACAACCGTTTAAGACGGTTATATCTATTTCTAACACTCCCCCTTGCACAATGCTACGTCTTGTATATCTTGTATCCCTTGTATAATCTTGATAATATTCCATGTAGACTTGATGATTTTCGAAGTTGATAATATCTCCCCCAAAAACCCTGTGGGAAAAATATGAGGAGAATATGATGTATGATATGTTGCTAAAATTCCTTTAACCCCGGTGGGAAAATAAGGAGAAAACGATGCAACATATAATGCTTATTGTCTCTTTGATAACTCATTTGAGAAAACCTTAGAAAGGGAAACCCATAAGTGAGTTTAGAGAACAATAAATATGCCTTGTATACTTCCTTTAAAAACTCCGGTGGGGAAAACAGGAAGTATGACATATGATGTTTGATAATCTCCCACAAAAACCCTTTGGGAAAAATGTGAGGAGAATTGTATTTGATATGTTGTTAAAACTCCTTTAAAACCCAGTGGGAAAAGTAAGGAGAAAATGATACAATATATAATGATTATTGTCTATGTTAACTCAATATGAATGAAATTCATAGAGTTTAGAGGCCAATAAATATGTCGTGTATACTTTCATAAAAACCCCGGTGGGGAAAATAGAAATTATGACATATAATCTTATGTTGATATTACCTCATTAAAAACCTTAATGAGAACCTGTAAAGTAAACTCATAAAGGGAAAAAGAGTGTAATATGATGCTTTGGACATGTTATCATTCAGGAAGATTCTTCCCCTGACCCTTGCAAATCACGAAGTCGTCATATACCAATCCCATGAACATGAATGTTATAGTTGGTAGAGACTTGGTGAATTGATCAGCGAGGACATCGCATGATTTGAATTGCAAGATGTTTATTCCCCGACTCTTTAGAAGTTCACGGGATAAACAGTTTAGCGCAATATGCGTAATAATATTGCTCTTAATGTAACCCTGTCTGCATCTGTGCAACATAAGCAACATTATCTTTGAAGATAATGATAGGTGATTCGAGAGAACCAACACCACATGACAAATGTATGTGGTTTATCATTCCGTGAAGCCACACGTGTTAAACATGTAGCATGCATTTTAGAACGATCGTGGTAGGTGTAGTCACCAGAGTCTATTTGGAAGACATCAATGGAGTGACAGTTCTACCATGTATGTACACATTGTAACATGTTTCACGGCTATTGCCTTATAGTGAGTTATAGCAGCACGTAGGGCTCCGCCACCGCCGTGGAGCCTGAAGCTGGGTAAACTGCCGTGTACAATCCCGACCTTGACGACGTCCACCTTCTTGCCCTACGTTCACCCTCGGCTAGCAGGACCCCGTCTCCTATCCAGATGCCGATACGACGACAGTTGGCGCCCACCGTGGGGCCTAAGGCGTCAGGCGTCACGTTCCAGGCGGGAACCCTAGGCGGCATCGGCGAAACAATCGCCGTCGGCGCCCGTTCGCTATGGCGACAACCACTACATCAGCTGCGACGAGTCCTACATCCCCGCAGACGACTACATTGTCGGATGCGGAGTTGTGCCGTTTGGCGGCGTCGATGTTTCATCGGCTACACTTCTGAGGCGTATGGGTTGCCGCGAATTTATTCGCCATCCCACCCGCCCTACAATCAAGACGGATCTGAGTTTGCCTCCTCTGAGGAGTCCGCAGATTCAGATCTACACTTTGTCGGCATGACGGGACTGGGATCAGACTCCCAGCCCAACAGTCAAGATCCCGAATCTATTCTTCCTGCGCTCCAGGATGATGCGATGTCGGATGCCGGATCCAGATCTACCGTTCACGTCAACGTAGATTCTGACTCCGAAGAAGATTCTGCCAGCATGTTTGAGCAACGGGTCAAGCAGTGTTTGTTACACCTGATCCTCCGCCTTCTGAGGCGGCTACGGGCTCCTCCGTCAACATGCAGCAGGTTTTGTGGCGGATGTCACCGGTGCAGCCTCAGAGGGCGGCAACTGACGCCGCCAACCTGGGGACCCCGGCAACCGATCCACTGTTTCCAGAGCCTCCTGGGGCTCCAAAGAAGAATTCTGAGAAGGGCGAGCCCAGCAAGATAGGGAACATGGCGGCTCTGGCGGAAGTTCTGCACACGCCGGTAAACGACAAAACCAATCCGGCTGATTTGGAGAAACTTCGAACACCTTGGTGGAGCAAACTGAGTACCTCAAAAGCAAGCAAGCAGAGGTCCAGAGCCTCCTCGACGAAGCCAAGGAGGAAAACGCCAAGATAACCGCCAAGTTAGACCCCAAGCGCAATCTTTTCACCACCACTCCATTGCCCAAGCCGGCAGGACCTGTGGCGGAAGAAAAACAAGAAAGGCAGGGATCCTGACAACTTCAAATCCCCTGCCCAAAAGCTTGGTTTCGAGTGGGCTACAGCGCCGCAGCGTAAGGACAAGAACGGGGACATCATCCTCGCAACCCCTGTCCTCAACACTGCAGCCGCCTTAGACATCCTCAACAATGATGACTATGACAAGGACGAGAAGATTTACTACGCATCGATCCTTGCTCACAAAGCTCTAGAGCAGCAGGCCCGTGCTGATTCTCGCGCCGACATGGCGGACGCAAGGGAGGAAAGTTGGAATCCAAATCCAACGCTTGCAAAGCTGCGGCCGGTGGCAACCCCGAAGATCCGTCCGGCTCCAGTAGCCACGGAAAAGGGAAGGACAAGGAGAAAGACCCACGCAAGTCACCACCTCCCAAAGGCAGCGTGACGAGGCGTCCAGAACCGGCAACAGGCGCAAGGCCTCACCCCTCCGCCTAGGCGGGATGAAGGCGGAAGCAGGGGCAGCAAGCAGCCGCCAAGGAGTGGCGGCAATCGTGACAACGCCCCGCCGCCAAGAAGAAGCAGGGACCGCACACAGTCCCCACCACCAGTGCCCAGGCACGAAGGCGGAAGCCGGGGACACAACAACGAGCCTAGGCACAGCCGGGCAGCGCAGGACGAGCCTAACGCCGACAGATCCGGCAAGCAGCTCAGTCCGCAAGACGCAGACATCGTCTCAATGACATCAAGGCTGGAAAGCAGATGCCTATCTAGGACCTGAGTGCTTTGGCCCAGCCATCCGCAACGTCAAGTACCCGAGACATGACATCAGTGTCAAAAACTCATCAAAGGTACAATGGAGCGGACAAGCCAAACTCATGGTTGTCGGACTACGCGCTGGCAGTTGAAATTGCCGGAGGCAATGGCCTCGTCGCCGCACGCTTCCTTCCCCTCATGCTAGAGGGGACAGCCCGAAGCTGGATCGAAAACTTGCCGGAGAAAAGCATTCATAGTTGGCATGACATGGAAAAGGTGTTCACGCAGCACTTCCAAGGCACGTACAAGCGACCCAATACATACACAGATTTGGTTCGTTGCGTGCAAAAGCCAGATGAAACAGCTACAAGCTTCTTGGCAAGGTGGATTCAACAAAGGCAAGCTGCGAGAACGTAGACGACAATCAAGCAATCCATGCCTTCACCACAGGCCTCCTGAAGGGCTCAAGTCTCAGACATAAGCTCGTACGCATGCAAGTCAAGGATCTCGGAGTCATGCTCGAAGTAGCAGCCATGTACGCACAGGCGGATGATGATGCACGCGATGGAGATGGCGCACATGACATGGCGCCAAGCAGGCGAGCAAGTCACAAACGCAAGGCTCCCCAGGATGACAAAGCCGGACCGTCAAACGAGGTCGCCGCCGCCTTCGAAGGCAAAGGCGGCAACCGCAAGTGGAAAGGAAAGGGTAAAGATGGCGGCTCCAGCAAGCAACGCCTGACATACGATCAGGCAAAAGCCTTGCCCTGCCCAATCCACGCGTCCTTAGGCAAAGTTAACCACACATTAGGGGAATGCCGGTTCATGGAGGACTTCAAGAAGGACCCCGAGGTTGGCTGGAAGTCAAAAAAGAGCAAAAAGGCTGAGAAGACAAAGAAGGAAGATGATGATGGGGCAGTTCCATGTCCGAGGATGAGGAACCCAAGCTGGTGCGCAAAGAAAGAAATACCCAAGGTACATGGCCAATTGGTGTGCTTCTTGGCACTCCTTCGGCAAAGGAAGAAAAGGCGGAGATGCGCGAGCTAAACGCCACAGTACCAGATGTTCCCCAGTATCTAGACTGGTCAGAGGAGCCAATAACTTGGGATAGAGATGATCACCCAGATCACGTACCTCACCCCGGCAAATACGCCCTTGTCGTCGACCCAATTGTCGATAACTTCAGACTCACCAAGGTGTTGATGGATGGCGGCAGCAGCCTCAACATCATCTACGCGGACACACTGAAGCGCATGAACTTGTCGGAAAGCCAGCTTGACTACAGCAAAGTCAAGTTTCATGGCATCGTTCCGGGAAAGCAAGCCAAGTCAATGGGAAGCATCAAATTGGAGGTTACTTTCGGACTGAGACAAACTACCGCTCGGAGTATCTCAGGTTCGAAGTAGTCCCCTTCAAAGTGCCTACCACGCCATCTTTGGACGGCCAGCTTTCGCCAAGTTCATGGCTCGGCCGTGTTACATCTACAGCAAGTTGAAGATGCCGGGACCCAACGGTACAATCACCGTCAATGGCAACTTCAAGAAAGCAAAGGAGTGCGAGCGTGGCAACGCCGCCTTCGCTGAGGCAGTCCTCCACGCAGAGGAGTTAGCCATGTTGAAAAAGGAGCTTGATACGTCGCAGTTGCCGGAGCATGTAAAGACCGCTGAGCAAGAACACTTTCAAGGCGTCCGAAGACACAAAGAAGGCGGATCTGGTCCCAGGTGACAGCTCCAAGCAAGTCACCATAGGGGCAGGCTGGACGACAAATAGGAAAGCGCGCTCGTCAGGTTCCTCCGTGAGAATCAGGACATCTTTGCATGGTCATCAGCCGACATGCCAGGTGTCCCGAGGGAACTTGCCGAGCACTCTCTTAACGTCTACGAAGGAGCCAAGCCAGTGAAGCAAGGAATAAGGCGCTACGGTGAGAAGAAGCGGACAGCAATAGGGAAGGAGATCATCAAGTTGCAAGAAGCCAAGTTCATTAGGGAGGTAGTACACACTGATTGGTTGGCAAATCCTGTAATGGTTCCAAAACCTAATAAGGAAATGAGAATGTGCATTGATTATACCGGTTTGAACAAGTGCTGTCCTAAGGACCACTTTGCTTTACCTCGTATAGATCAGGTCATAGACTCCACAGCCGGCTCCGAGCTGCTGTGCTTTTTGGATGCGTACTCCGGGTACCACCAAATCAAAATGCGAGAATCCGACCAAATCAAAACGTCGTTCACTACGCCCTACGGGACCTTCTGCTACATCACGATGCCCTTCGGTCTAAAAAATGCCGGCGCAACGTATCAGCGGTGTATGCAAAGATGCCTTCACGAGCAAATTGGCCGCAATGTTCACGTCTATGTTGACGACATTGCCGTCATGTCAAGAAAGAAGGCAGATTTGCTTGACGATTTGAGAGAAACCTTTGATAGCCTCCGGGTATATAGGATGAAGCTCAACCCGAAAAAATGCGTCTTCGGGGTTCCTGCCGGCAAATTGCTTGGCTTTATCGTTTCCGAACGAGGAATAGAAGTGAATCCAGAAAAAATCAAAGCGATCCTCAACATATCCAGGCCCAAGGACCTGAAGGACGTGCAGCGACTTGCCGGCTCGGCGGCTGCCGTCAGTCGTTTCATTAGCCGTCTTGGTGAGAAGGCACTGCCTCTCTACCGGCTTCTGAAGAAATCCGACAACTTTGAGTGGACAGACGAAGCAGACGCCGCCTTGCAGCAACTCAAGGACGCGTTAACGTCTGCTCCAATCTTGGCAGCTCCTCGTTCGCAGGAACCAATGCTGCTTTACATCGCGGCAACTAACTTGGTTGTTAGCGTGGTCCTGGTTGTGGAACGCAAGACGGAAAATTCAGACTTGCCGGAACAACGTCCGGTTTACTTCATCAGTGAAGTATTTTCCGCCTCAAAACAGCGTTATCCGCATTACCAGAAGCTGGTCTACGGTGTTTTCTACGCCGCCAGAAGTTAAGGCACTATTTCCAGGAGCATTCAATAACGGTGTGAGCAAGGCACCTCTGGGGGATATCATCAATAATACAGATGCAACAGGCCGCGTTGCCAAATGGGGCATCGAACTTGCCGCCTTCGACATCATGTATAAACCCAGAACGGCCATTAAATCTCAAGCCTTAGCAGACTTTGTAGCAGATTGGACGGAGGCCATGGACGAAGTACCTCTCCCTGAAGATGCATATTGGATCATGCACTTTGATGGATCAAAAATGCTTCAGGGCTCGGGGGCTGGCATTGTTTTAAGAAACCCTCAAGGAGACAAGCTTAGTTATGTGTTACAAATTCACTTCAAGGCAACTAATAATGTTGCTGAATACGAAGCTCTCCTTCATGGTTTACACATTGCCAAGGAACTTGGCGTCCAGCGTGTCCTCTGCTACGGAGATTCAGACTTGGTGGCGCAACAGATACGTGGTACTTGGGACACAAAGAGCGAGACAATGGCGGCATATCGAGCTACCGTTGACGAATTCGCCAAGTGTTTCTAGGCTACGAGGTCCGCCACATCCCAAGAGCTCAAAATGAGGCGGCAGATACACTTGCCAGAATGGGGTCTGAACGCAAAAAGGTACCAAAAGATGTTTTCCTGGAACACCTACACAAGCCGTCAATAAAAGGAGCAGACCTCCTTGACCCAGAATCGGCAGAACCAGTTGACATGCTAGCTATGCCGTCTACCTGGTAAAGCCGGATTGGACGACGCCATATTTGGACTTCCTGATCAATCAGGAGTTGCCGGATGATGAGGTTTTGAAAAGGCAAATCATAAGAAGAGCCAAGGCATTCACAATAATCAAAGGCGAATTGTACAAGCGTAGCACCACTGGTGTTTACCAACGTTGCATTTCGCCCGAAGAAGGCAGAGAACTGTTGGATGAGATACATGCTGGCGTGTGTGGACATCACGCTTCCTCACGCGCCCTTGTTTCAAAAGCCTTCCGACAAGGTTTCTACTGGTTGACAGCCAAGCAAGATGCAGAGGACATCGTCAAAAGATGCAGGGGCTGCCAACTTTATGCCAGACAATCACACATGCCGGCTCAGAGCTTAAAACAATACCCATCACATGGCCTTTCGCAGTCTGGGGCTTGGACATGGTTGGTCCGTTTAAAACGGCGCCTGGTGGCTACACACATTTACTTGTGGCTGTAGACAAGTTCACCAAGTGGGTTGAAGCTAAGCCTATCAAAAAGCTAGACGGCCACAGCCGCAAATTTTCTGTGGGGAATAATCTCTCGGTTCGGGGTGCCTCATAGCATTATCACCGATAACGGCACTAACTTGTCGCAAGGCGAAGTTGAGGAATACTGTTATAAGCATGGCATCCGCCTAGATCTTGCCTCAGTAGCACACCGCAGGCAAACGGTCAAGTAGAGCGTACAAATGGTTTAGTCCTACAAGGATCAAACCACGTCTCGAAGTACCATTGCACAGAGCGGCTGGGGCTTGGGTGGATGAATTGCAATCTGTCCTTTGGAGTTTACGCACAACTCCAAACAGATCAACCAAGTTTACTCCTTTCTTCTTAGTCTATGGCGCAGAAGCAGTGTTGCCACCGACATGATGTATGATTCTCCCAGAATTCAAGCCTACGTCCAGGAAGACGCAGAAGATGCAAGACAGGATGGCCTTGACCTACTTGATGAAGAACGAGATGTTGCCTCGCACGATCCGCCATCTATCAGCAAAGTTTGAGGCGTTATCACAGCAGAAGAGTGCGGCAACGAAGTTTTAGAGTTGGTGACTGGTCCTCCGCCTAATCCAAGACAGGAAGGGCTTGCATAAGTTATCCCCGCCTTGGGAAGGACCTTTTGTGGTCAGTAAGGTGTTGCTCAATGGTTCTTATTACTTGGTAGACGCGCGAGACGGATACAAGAAGAAGCGAGGTCGCAAGCGCAAAAGGAAGGTTGACGACAAGTATGAAGAAACCAAGCGACCTGGAACATTGAGCAGCTACGTCCTTTTTACACTTAGCAATTTCCACATTGTAATAAGTACTATATGATTATGAAATAAAAGTCTGTGGTTTGCTCATTCAGTTTTGGGATCATGCCATCTTTTGTCTTTTCTCGCAATCATATATCTGTTGTCATAAAAGTTACCAAACAAAATAAGTTTTTGCTCCGTGCTAAGGTTCAAACTTTTTGACATTTGCCGTCTGCCGGCTAAAAAAGCAAACAATCTTTGCACCGCCTAATATGCTTATCTGTCTGTTTGTGTGTGGGTCGCCTAGTAGTATGTCGTTGGCACCAACATGCTGGCTTTGGTCTCTGAGTCTAAATTAGTTGGTATTGCACCTGGTTGGCTCAGCTAAAGTAACTAAGATGAGGTTCCGCCAACATATGAAAAAGCTAAACATGCAAACGAGATACATATTAAGGCGGGCCACTTAAATAAGCCTACCGCCAAGTGTAGCATAAAAGTTGGCCCAGAATATTTACAAACCCAAAATAAAGTTTTTGCGTTAACAGATTAACGCAGTGTTTTGTGCTGCCATTGCAGGAGAGGACAGTCAAGGAGTTGCCGCCTTGGTGGAGGGTTGAGAGATCCTGGGGGCTGACGCCGGCATTCTTGGGGCTGGCTCCGCCATCCTGGGGGCTGCGCTCGTCAGCTGCGGCTTCGCCTTCTCCGCCTACGGCAGCTTCAGGATCCGCCAAGGAGGGATCGGCTATGGCAACATGTGGATCCGGGTGTTCCTTGTAGAACTTGCGGATGTCAACCATGTTGGCAACCCGGGTCGCATAGCCCGAACAGACCGCAGCACGTCCTGCATCACGATGGCTTGGTTGTTTTCGTCTTCGGTGGGGAAGTACTCGGTGACTTGATGAATATCAGCCTCCGGGTACCACGCCGCCGTCATCGCCAATGCCAACTTGGCGCCGCCTCGTGCTGCTGATCGTAGCGTGCCGTCATGTTCGGTTGCCGCCTTCTCCAGCAGTCCGGCAGGCATCGAAGTTGACGGGATCGCCGTCCTCGCCAGGGTAGAACTTGGCGGCAAACGCTTTGCCTGCACCGACAATCTGGTTGACGATTTCGCCAACTTCAAGATACGGGCAAGGCGCGGCGTCGTAGCCATGTCATCACCCAGATTAGCCGGCACTGCACAAATACAAAGTTACACACTGCAGCTTGAAATTTCAAGAGTGCAAAGTATCAAAGAAGGATGAAGGGTTAGAGACGTACCCAAGACATGCTCGTGGATGGCGTTGACCTCGTCCAGATGGTTTCAAGTGTTTCCTGAGCTAGCTGGACTGCCTGTGACAGTTGTTCCTGCTGCGCTTTGGCATTCTTGTTCACCTGGTCGAGGTTGTTGCTCATGCTTCAAGTTGTCCCGTCAACTTGCTAACCTCGGCGGCATGGGCCAGCTCCCGCTCATCCAGCTCCTTGGCATGATCCGCCTTCAGCTTTGCCACCAACTCAGCAAGATCTGCAGCTTCGTTCATCAAAGCTTGCATGTCAGTGGAGTTCTTGAGAATATCTTGCGCAGTGTTTAGTAATTCTACAAATAAAAAAAAGACGACTAAAATACTTGTCGGAAAAGCAAAAGAAGTCGGACGAAAAGAAGGCAAAGAAAACTTTGTCACCTTCATCCTTTTTGCGAGCCTCTTCCAAGCTCGCAATCTGGGCGTCCTTCATCTCCACGTCCTGCTGCAGTTGCTGGCATTCTTTGTTTTTCTTCTCTTGAGCACGGAACAGCTCAAGATTGGAAGCAAGAACGGCCTGCATGCACGAAAACAACGTTGCGGTTAGCACTATTTAGTCAACGAGACCACTTTGCCGGCTAAATTTTTCAGCCGCCAAAGTGCTCGGGGGCTGGGACTATAGGCTACATTACCTCAAGTTGTCCATGCAGGGTCTCGTGGAGTCATCCATGTGCGCGTACCATTTACGGGTACCTTCACGCATGGTCCTTAGCGTTTGCCGGGGTCTTGCAACCCTTTGCCAGATTGAGAGCCGGATGGGAGGACGATCCGCCTTGGTCAGCCGCCATCCTGTCATCCATCTCTTGCTTCATGGCAATAAATCGAGCGGCATCATTAGCCGAAGCTTCAGCCGTCTTGGAAAAAGTAGGTCCGGCAACTGACTTTTTGCCCGCCATCTTCTCCGTAGCCGCCTCTGCGGTACCAGCAGCTGTACGTTCCCTGGCATACAACCACGGGAACGCCAACTGTGGGCGTTGTCGGCGCAGCGGCTGGAGAAGAACGTGGTGGCTTGCCCCTACCGGCAGAAATCTTCAGGTTGGCGCGGAGCTTGGGCATGGCAGGCTTGCCCCTGTAAGCAGAAAAGTGCAAGTTTGTCAGTACAAACTTATATCAAAATGGCTAAGTCAGGGAAAGCAAAAGCTTGCCTACCGCTTGAATGGGACATTCTCCAAGGTCTCATCCTCTGCATCAACAGAGGTGGCCGCTTTCTTCCTCTTCTCCAAATCCTTGGTGGAGCCGCCTATTTGCGCTTCTTCGACTTGCTGGCACCGGTGTCGTACCAGTTAGGAGCCAAGTCTTCATCCCCCAAGGTTTGCAGCTGAAAAGGAAAAAGACAGAACGTTAATTCAGTACCCAGTGGCAAAGATGTCAAGGAAATGACAAAGTAGCTCTGGCTTACCACTGGGGCTGGGTTGTCATGGGTGAACATGGCGACGCCTTCAGCCGCCTTCACCGACAGAGGCTTCACAAGCTCTCTGAGCCGGTACTCTAGTGCATCTTGGTCAAGGGTGCTGTTGCCGGCGTCATCCGCCTTGTACTCGCACATCTTCAGTGGGCGATGGCGGAGTGGCATTATCTTCCTCGACACCCAGCAGATGACGGTGTCAACTCCGTCAAGTTGCGGAGCCTTCATCGTCTTCGTCAAGAACTCGATCCGCCTGACGGCAATTCGAAGCTCAGCCGACAAGCTGCTAAGCGGCACCTTTGCCGTCCAACAGGCCTTGTGGGTTGGCGGACCGTTGACAAAAACAGGCATCCCCTGTGTGTGCCGGGTGTCGGGATGTCCTTGCAGTAGAAAAAGGTGCTGGTCCAGTGCTTCACCGACTCGATGTATGGGATCTTTGGGTACCAGTCGGGTTGGCGGCAGTTGAAGGTTACGCTACCGCAGTTGCCAGATGGCCGCCTGGTATGGTTTGCCGGCGGCATAGGAAGCAGTACTTGAATAGCTCTATGGACGCAGCTATGCCTAAGTACCCTTCGCACAAAGCCTGGAAGCCGGCTAGCACTAGAATACTGTTGGGCGCTATGTTGTGCGGCTGCAGCCCGTAGAAACTAAGCACCGCCAGAAAGAAGGCGGAAAGCGGCAAGGACATACCGCGGAGGCTGTGCGACGCCAACATGACGCGCTCGCCGTCTTGCGGGTCAGGGACTGCCTCGTCGCCTGGAACCCTCCAGGAGCATTCCGTCTTGGCGGTATGTAGCCGCCTTCCTCCAGCTCCTTCAGATAAGCTGACGTCATAACTGACGGCAGCCAATACCTGGAGCCAAGGTCCCCTGTCTCCTCTTCATCCTCGGCGTCGTCGTCGGCGGCAGCTTCTGCCTCCGCCGTGGCCTCAACGTTGGCCGCCGCTAGATGGGAGCGGAAGGTGGGAGTGGACGTCGCAGGAGCCACCGGAGTTGGTGAAGAAGAGGAAACCTCACCCGCGGCCACGGTAGGGACAGAAGGTCTCCGGCGCGCTCGCGGGAACCGCCGCGCCGCTGGCGCAGATCCAGATCCAGCCATGGTCGCGAGGTCGCAGCCAGCGCCGCCGCAGCCACCGAATCTTGCTGAGAAGTGCTCGCCATTTGCCGTGGAGGCTCTGCTCGTGCTCGCCGGAGTTGAGTGCGGGGAGGTGGAGAGCTCGAGAAGCTGAGGAGGCCGCGGTGGATGAGAATGGGGAAGAAGCTCGACCCCGAGGCGCCCTTTGGGTATTTAACTCCCACGTCAAGATCCGTGCGCGAGATTTGGGGGACACGATCTCCGCCACGTGTCCACGATTTGCACGTCGTGGCAACGGTGTCTGCGGCCTTCTCCCCGATTCTTGTGCGTAGTGGAGAAATAATCATGACACATGCCCAAGTCCAAACTGTCGTGGACTGCATGACGTCATCCGTCAACATTTGACGGGACTAGTCAAATGACAACTGGTGCCGGGAAGATTCCTGACAACAGTCAGGCCGTCTTTCCCATGATGCGGCAAATCATCCGACTACTTAGGCGGATCGCCGCTTATTTCAACTTTGGAATGCTTCAAGCTCTTCAGTCGCCACAAGACAAGACGGACGTTGCCGACAAAAGACGGCGCCTGAAGAACTCGAACCCTTCCAGGGGCTAATGTTGGGGATATACCTACTAGGGGTATCACCAGCATGGATCAATCCGGCTAGTCCAGGGTGGCCCGCAGTGGTGGTGAAGGCTTTGCCTACCGGCGGCCCAGATAGCTGACGACCAAGGAAGGCGGATGCTGACAAGGAGGAGGCCCAAGACTGAAGCCCATGAAGCCACCAAGAGCAAGACGGAAGGCGGCAGACTTGCCGGCTAGGTTTAGGACTCTGTATGCTTGCCGGATACGTAATCTCCTTGTAACCCTAGGTCCAGCCGCCTATATAAGCTGGACCACGGGAAGCCTTTAGGGCATCCAATCAACATACAACCAACTCATTGTAACCTGTTTCACGGCTATTGCCTTATAGTGAGTTATAGCAGCACGTAGGGCTCCGCCACCGCCGTGGAGCCTGAAGCTGGGTAAACTGCCGTGTACAATCCCGATCTCGACGATGTCCACCTTCTTGCCCTACATTCACCCTCGGCTAGCAGGACCCCGTCTCCTATCTCAGATGCCGATACGACGACAGCGACTTATTGATTTTTTACACAATACATGTTGCATTTCCGTTTCGATTCGGACAGAGATTCCATTGGGAACCATACATGTCTGAATCTAGTGATCCACATGGATATGTTGTCACTACACCTATCAACTGCACAGATAGATGATTTTGTACTGCTAATGATATATGTATCGGAATGAGATTTCACTCATGTCTGAATAGTCTCGGATCTCAGCGGAAACCCGACCTTATGCTACAAGCCTGGCTTTCTCACCACCTTGTATTTCTCATTCCGTTTCTGAAAGAAAACACATTGAACAATCCCATAGGGAATTTGTTTGGAAAAGCGAGGCTATATCTGCTTGGATCGCACCCTTTGATGAGTTCAGTCCTAGCAAGTGTGTTCACACTCTGCCATGGCCATAGTCTTTGGATCTGAATCATCGTGAAGGTTGTTTGCAATCATACAAGAGATGTTTGTCGACAGTTGTAGGCTTTGGTTATAGGAGTCTCCAGAATCGATATAGTTGGAGCAAATATCATGCACCCTTGATGACTCTTCGTGATTTCTCAATACGCGTGAGTCTGGCTGTTCCGATGTCCCAGCCAGTGTGTGCAAGCTGGAGCTGGGGTTGTGGAGGTTTCCCTTCCACTGGGTGTATACTACCCATTAGGTGTTCATCAACGCAAAGTTGACTTGAATTTACTGATTTAGAGGATTTATCCACGATTTCCTTTGTTGCTTTGCGAAAAGCTAGATCCTGGTCAGAGGCCGTACTACTCCCCCTCTTTTTATAAAACAGGGAGTTGAGTGATTTTTACTGGTACCTCCACTCTTTCGTGCGCATTTCAACCGGATTGAAGGATTTTGTAACACCTTTGAGATCAGTAAATGAATCTGGCAGGTTATTTGCATGTGCTGCAAATTTGTGAACCCGAACATAGAGTCCATATTCTTGACTACGTGGATATGAGGAGGAGCGTGAAGACCCTATTGATTTCCTGGCATTCGATGTGGTACTTGAAATCTCCCCCTAATGCCTGGAAATAACCCTCCTTAAATATAAACAATCAACGTACTGGCTATGAATACATCCCTTATGAGGGGTTCAAGGTACTGGGTTATCGACGGATATCTGCACCCCACACAGATCCCTCATATGTGGGCCCATGATGTACGCTGCGGTGGTGAGATCGGTACACGTGAAGTGCTTTCGAACTTACGCAGTTGGGAAATGTTCGGAGGATTTCCACGTATCAATTGCAAAGGGGAAGTACTGTTATATGCAGTTAATCAATAGCAGCGTGTAAAACTGCATGACTCCAACGCGAAGTTGGTAAATTGCAATTCATTAACATGGGATATGTAATGAGAAAATCCTTTGATCAGAGATGGAACCAAAAACAATTGTGCATGGACATATAGGACATTCTGCTGCATTTGTCATGCATTAAATAGTGGAGGCATGCGAAGAGAATTCTGCAACATTTGTCCATACGAATTGATTTAATTCAATTTATAGTCCAAACAATGGTTAGTTGGGACCACAAATATCCCCTTTGAATGCGTTCAAGGGACTGAAGTGATCATTTGGTGCAGTATATGCACACAGAATCTCGTGACTGGGAAAGTTTAGCTCATGCAAATCATGACCGATGGAATTGCATTATATGCAACATGTGCTACGAGTTGGTGTACGTCTAGTACAATCCAGACAATAGAGTAGGTACATTATCATATAGATGTTCCACATCCATCGGATTGGCACTCGTAGGAATCTATATATAGAATTGAAGAAGTTCCAATATGGAAACTTTATCAGATATATAAATGTATACAATCTTATTTATATCAAAGTGCTGATACAATGTATATGTTCTACTACAACAACACAAATGGACATTAATAAAACAACCACTAAGGAGATAGTGGGACTAGTTTAAGTCTCCAAACACTTTGGTTGAGGCATACTCAACCATCATGTTCTCCGTGCCTGTAGGGTCCTCTGACTTATGGAGAGTTATGACGTTGCAAGGTCCAGTAGGAACATCTCGTGAACAAGCAGCTCCTTTGGTGTCATCTGGAGGAAGGTTGAAGTTGGCTTCAAACCTTTTCCCTTGAGGTGCTTTGCATCCCTAGGATTGCTGGTACAAAATGGCCATATGCTTTGGGGTCTTGCACTTGTTAGTGGGATGCGTGTAGCAACCACACTTGTCGCAAAGCTTAGTTTTGTCAAACTCATGCTTTGTGGTGCCTTTCCCACGGTCTGAGTTTCTAGGATTTCTGTTCCGGTTGCGCTTTCGCTTACCATTGAAATTTGAAAACTTGTCGTTGAAAGACTTGGTAGTCGCATGCACGGTACCACTGCTGGAGGATCCTATCGGATGGAAGCATAGTAGACAGAGTTTTTTTTCTATCTTCTCCGCATCAGTAGGTTCCTTCCCGCAAAAGCGCAGTTTGGAACAGATCTTATGAACCTCATGATTGTACTCCCCAACAGACTTGAAGTCCTGGAGTCGGAGATGTGTCCAATCATGGAGTGCTTCAGGCATGACAACTGCCTTCAGCTGTTCATACCTCGTTTTGAGGGCTTGAAACAAAGTACTTGAGGATTCCTCCTCCAAGTACTCAGACTTGAGATCTGGATGAATATGTCGCCTTATGATGTACAAAGCAGCATATTTTTGCTCATCTGTCGGCGACGTGACTCCAGCCGGGAGTGGAACCTCCAGGGCGTGGATTGCACGCACTAACCCACGGGACGCAAGGGCGATCTTTATGTCCATGGCCCATTTAGGATAGTTGTGACTATTGAGAGCAAGTGCATAAAACCCTCGAGCCATCGTTTATCTATATGGGTAAACCAGAGAATTAATTTCCATTTGGTAAATTAAAATCCATCATGGTTATGTCGTAATGAACTATGCAAAATAAATGAAGTTTCAAGAAGTGGGCTTGAACTCATTAGTGTGAATCTCAAATTGTTAAGTATAACACGTTGTAGATAATCTCCAATTGAAATTTTGGAGTAGATCTAGCAGCATTAGCGGAGTATAAGATACTCACACTTCGAATGCCTTATCTCCACTCCTATAAAAACCACACTTGGTGATGATGGTGTGCCTGCCATCTTTCAATCACGATCGTCCGATTTATATCTAACGAACACGAAGCAATCTGTGGCAATTTAACGAAAAGACCCACCATTCTGTTACATATTCGCAACAAGTCCTTGTCTTCTTTATCTCTCCCCCACGTGAAAATTGGGGAAAAGCAGCGAGAGCAGCAACCCGCCGGCCGGCCGGCCGGCGCGTCGGAGCCGGTATGGCGCGGAGACCGCCGCCGGTGCCATCCGCCCCCAGATACTCTCATGCCTCCCGCAACTCCACCGCCCACGACAACCCCCACCTCGCCGTCTCCTGCGCCCCCTTCCCCATCTGCTCGCCGACCTCGGCAGGCACGCCGGCGATGGTGGCACTCCGCCGGCGCTCTCCCGCCTCCTTATCTTCTAGCCCAGTGGCACCTCCCAGCACCACCACCCCCCTCCTCGCCATCCCCTCTGCCCTCTCCCCCGTCTCCTCCCACGCCGGGCTCGGCAGGCACGCCGGCGGCACCGGCCCTCCGCCAGCGCATCTCCTGCCTCCTTTGCCATAACAGTACCCCAACCCGGCATCACCACCACCGCTCCCTCCTCCTCACCATCCCTTCCACCCCCGTCCCCCGCTTCCTCCGATGCCGACCTCCGCCGGAACCACCACCGCTCCCCATTGCCGTCTCCTCTGCTCTCTCCTCCTTCTCCAACTCCGACCTCCACAAGTACACTGCCGGCTACACCGTGCTCATCCTCGGCGGCGGCCTCGCCACCTACTGCTATTTAAACTTCCCACCGACGCGCTCGATAGAATGTTCTGGAGCTATGCTCGGCTACCACGTATCCTTCCCAAACCTCATCTTTCCCACCCTTGCCGCCTCCCAAATTCAAATTTTCGTCACCTGAATCCGCCCGCCTAGGTCGAACTGTCTAGAAACCACTCTTGCAGCCCAATATAAATACAAGTGAGCAGGCAGATGAGACTCACACTGCTCGAACTACATCCCAAGAAGCAACACGGTGGTCATTCTCTCATATCTTCAGGTCGATTGGAGTGTGAGGAGGTGGATTTACTGCCCTTCGCCTTCTGATTTGCTTCTCCGAGGACAAAGGTATGTCGTGTTATGCAATCAAGTTTTTTACTAATGATTGCAATGGATAAGGGTCCAATCTTGGTTAGGTTTTGATTGGCGCTCTTCGGATTTGGTTGAAAATTGCAGGTGAATTTTTTTTTTGCTAATTTGTGCCCAGACAGCTATATTGCTTCATTTTTAGTTGAAAAAATGTTGTTATATGTCGTGTAAACTTATAGTCTGTTGGATACAATCAACCTGTTATGCTGGTGGATTATTTTATTTAGTAGTGTGCAAAATTCATATGTATTCATGCTGGAACCCTGAAAACGATACCAAGTTGCAAGTGGCATAACGTTTAATTTGTTTCCAAGGAAGATTTCCATTATTTTACCAAACCGTTACCTTCTCACTTTATCAAGTTAATATATCGTAACACCTGTTCAGGACATGCTGTTCAATGGTATATTTGTAACCTTTTTGCTTTGTTTTCCATTCCAGTGAGCAGGACACCTCCTTATCAGAAGGTGTTTTGCCCTGTTACTCTGTCTATGACCCCCTGCAAACTGTTATGTTTTGGTTTGTACTGTTGGGCTGCCACACCTGTGCATATAACGGTCGTACTAGCTTTTATTGTTTCAGCTTTTGATTCAATTTTTTCTAATTCTGTTTTTTGGGGAAAACCAGCAGGTCTTACGCCCCAAATGTTACAGCTCTCGTGCCAACAAAGTGCTAATGGAAAACAAAAAGGTTGATATCATGTACCTTACTATTTGTAAAAACAATTGGTTGTATATTTCTTATTTGTACCTAACCTTTTATGGTCCAACTTGTGTAATAATACAGTTGTCGATGGTATGCTCACATCAATCGAGGGCTTGCAGCGAGGAGAAAGCTCAAAAGGTAAATCTATAAGGTGAAAGTGTTTGCTTATATAATTCGGTTTACCCACTCAATTAATTTCTCATGTAAATGTTGTAGGGAGAAAGCGTGCACGTGAAGCGATAAGATATGCTAGCCGTACTCCAGAACAAATCCAAGCAAGGCGAGAACGTGTTAGAGCACGTCGGCAAAATTTAACACCTAAGGAAAAGGAAGAGATTAATGCACGAAGAAGAGAGAAACGACAGCGTATGACCATACTGCAGTGTCCGATTAGGAGCAGCAAAATCATGTTCCATTCCCGAGTTTTACCATTTTAAGTCAAACTGACAAGAAACAAAAAATTGAATAAAAATGTTGATTTCCCGCTACTTGTGGTAAATACAAGAGAAACCGTTCACAGCACAAGTTGAACAAATTTCCTGTACTGTACCTTACATGGTTCCAAGGTACCCCAACTTGGTTACGGTAGAAACTGCACTAAAATCAAGAAGGCAACAATGTTATGCCTTTTTCTGACGATAATGATTTGTATTTGCGGCGGTGGCCAAGGAAAGAGATTGGCCTGGAATTGGATCTTTCTAGCTCTGTGAAATACAGAATGTTCGCGTGGCGAAGGGGTCGAACTGGTACACCTGCGCGTTCACCGGGATGTGGCGGTGAGTGATGGTGGGGCGAGCCTGGCGGAGTACACGACGGGGGCGAGCCTGGCGCACTGGAGGTTTGCGAAGCACAAGACGTTCAACCACATGAACCTTCTCATGGAGTACAAGACGAGCAAGGACAGCAGCATGAGCGACAACTGCCCCAACATCACCATGATGTCTTGACTTGAGTTCCAACCTCCACGTCAATTTGCTGCTGCTTGATGGATTTATATTTTTGTACTTTGGGTAGATACGAGCTAGAGGAATCCACTCAAGAATTTTTGCAAATTTTTGAAGGGCATTTGTTAAGAAATTTAGTAGCATGTCAAAATGAAGAGAACAGTGTTGCATGATTTGTAAGCCTTTGAAACCGCATCCAAGTTCCAACTATCCTCTGTGTATAACCTAATGGCTAGCAACTGTAGTTATGTTTTGCTACAATTTCACAATTCTTTCGTGCGAGAATTGCACAGTTTTGGTTCTGCAAATTTTAAGCACTTTGGGACTGGCTGTACTTAGAGCAAGTACACAATGTTCCACTTAGAGCTACTCTATTGGTAACCGTAAAACAGCCCACTAACTGCGTATGTTGTTTTAGAAATATTCTATGAATTATGAATTTGAAATTAGAAAGACAGCCATGTATTTCTTGGAACATATATTAATAATTTTATCTCCCTATTGTCTTATAATTAATCTTCAAATTACAACTAACTAAGAACAAGTGCATTACAAGGTGCCAATTAATTTTGCTTATAAAATAGCTTGCCAAGTTTGTATTCTCACGCTTCCATTACAATATGTGTTATGTCACAACGCACCGATATTTAAAGTACAATAGAATATTATTATTTAAAAATATATGTATTTATCTCTTTATATACATGTGAATATTATGTGTACTATATTTATATTCTTGGCAGGAAATATAATTAGTAGACCGTAGCAACGCACCGGCATCCAACTAGTGTCATAACTTAATTAAAATGTTTGGTAGAGCACATTGGGAATCATAATGTCAAAATGACAAAATTTAGGCTTAAACACTAGTGGTAGATAAATCTACACACTACCTCATGTTCCCAAAATATCAATTTGAAAAAATCACTTTAAATTTTGCATCTATATTTGCAAGAAATTGAAAATCTCAATTGCAAATGGACGTATTAATCTCGACATGTGACGAACATGGAAATATATACATCGTAGAAAGATTCCGGAATACATCGTACTCGACGGATAGACAGTACTATATAGGCACTAAATTTATATTTGCAAGAAATTAAAAATCTCAATTGCAAATAGACGTAGTTAATCTCGACACGTGACAACGTGGAAATATATTACATCAACTTTGGATCTGGAATACATTAGTACTAAACAGAAAGACAGTACTAAAAAAAAGATGTACTGTGATCAACATGTCTAAAACAGGAATAAATCGCTGCTAGAACAAATGTTAAACGGCTGATTTGCTAATATGCTAAATTAAAGGAGCGAATAAGCATGGACAGATAGTGGCCCAGGACGCATGCAGATGGGCCAACAAAGGCAGCCATCGCTAGTACTAATCTGGTCAACCAGCGGATAAGGAGAGCGACCACCGACCAGGGAAAAATCCCCAGCACTCGATCCCCAAATCCGCAGGATACAGAAATAGGCGGAGAGCACACGGCCGGCCGGCGCCGCCTCCAACTACGCCGCTGCAGCGTTCACCGGCAGCGAGTGGCGCTCCCGCCTCGCTCGTCCTCGTCCGAGGGCGGCCAGACTCCAAGTCCCCGCGCGCGCGGCTCGGTTGCTCGACGGCGGGCTGGAGAGCGGGACGCCGAAGGCCATGAGGCGACGGAGAGCGCCCGTGCGTGGTGAAAGCGGAGGGGTATCCCGGCCGCACGGCATCGTCCTCGACTGCGGGTGTTGGCGATAGGAGGCGTGGCGGCGCGGCGACCTCAACGACCGTTAGGGTCGGAGATAGCAGCGGCGCGATGACCTCGACGGCAGCGGTGGCGAGCGACGGAAACGGCAGCGTCCTCCGTCGTCGCGAAGAAGGCGAAGAAACCAGGCATTGTGGTTCTTTCTTACCTTTTTCTTGAGAAAATGACAGAAAACTACGATATTTGGGTCTGACTTTACATAACTACGATAATTGTAGTAAATGATACATAACTACCATCTCAGGGTATGATCCTGACGCATAGCACTAATTTTTCAGATTAACTCTGTTAACCGTTTTCTGACCGCTCGGACCCACTATCAGATTTTCTACTTGGCAAAAACAAATAGCGTGTTCCAACCAATTTTACAAGAAGGATAATTTTGTATCCCTCCTCCGGCCATGCGCGAACTCCTCTGGCCATGACCAGCTCCAACGTCGATCACTTGAAGCTGGATCCGCGTCCGCCATGGCTGCAAGCTCGAGAGCGGATAAATCTCTCCCTTCCCCTGCATCTCAGCACCCCTTCACTGCCTCGATCCAGCCTCTCCCTTTCCCTGCATCTCGGCAGCCCCGCCCGGCCGGCGTGACCTGAGCACCTGCAGCCCCTAGCGGCCGGCGTGCTCTTGCGGCCGGCGTGCTCTTGCAGCCCCGCGCGGCCGGCGTGCCCTGAGAACCTGCAGCCTCGCGCGGCCGACGTGGTCTTGCGACCGCGTGCTCCTGCAGCCCCGCGCGTCCGGCGTCCTCTTGCGGCCGGCGTGCTCTTACATCCCCGCGCGGCCGGCGTGCCCCTGCAGCCCTTGAGCACCCAGGTGCGGGATGCCTGGTTGCCGCTTCCTCTTGCGACGGCTGATGCGGAGCGGGATGGCGGCGACCTTGATGCGGATGGTCGCCGGATCCGACGGGCGAGGGGTGGCGGCGCCGGTGAGGGCGAGTGGTCCCTGCGGGCGAGGTGTGGCGGCGCCGACGAGGAGGAGGGGTGGCGGCGCCGGCGAGGGCGAGGCCGGCGGCGGTGACGAGGCCAACACTGCCTTTCGCGTCGTTGACTTTTTTTTTCTTTTTTTTAGATCTGCGTTGGTTATATGCATAGAGAGAGAGCTGACAAGTGGGTCCCGTTGGAAAAATGCAAAGAAGTCCAAAACTGTATGTAGTTTAATGGATGTCTTCTAGGACGTGGTCTCCGTGCCACGTCGGACCTGACAATGGAGCCCACATGCCTGAAATCTGGTTAAGACGAGTAAAACGAGCAATCAGTGTTATGTGTCACGACCATGCCCCTGAGATGATAGTCATGTGTCATTTACTCCAATTGTCGTAGTTATGTGACAAGTCAGCCCCAAATGTCGTAGTTTTCTGTCATTTTCTCCTTTTTCTTGTTCTATTCCGACGAGTTCGCCGACGTGTTCTTCATGGAGTGGAACAAAAAAGCGACGGGATGCCACATGCAATTTTTCTTACCGATTTGCCTGATGTTCCCAATCCCATTCTGTTCCTTTTCTTGTACGATGTCTTTCTCTGTTCTTTCAATTCTCAGCCCTAGATTTTCTGGCTGTAGTCGAATTGCTCGTGGTCGAGCGTGCTGATAACGTGTTGGAAGAAATCGAGAGCAAACGAGACAGGAAACAAATGATTCGATAGATTGATTCATTGATTGATTATATGGAGTATTTATACAGGGACAACCGACTATCGGGATGTCGGTAACACGAAAAGACGCCTCTAGGAGGGGCAAGGCTAGCTTGCGCGCGCGCGACCGCTCGCGCGGTTTCGGACAACCGCACGTGGGCGTTCCAACAGCGATGGGAGGAGGAAGAGGCGCTCATCCCCGCCGCCGGCGGCGACCTAACCGCCTGCCCCCGCCACCCGCGACCGCCTCGCCGCTCCGCCCTCCTCAAACCGCGGCCTCCGCCGGTCCGCCGCCGCCCCGGACCATCCCTCTAACCCCCCCCCCCCCCCCCGATCTCGTCGCCGGCGAACCCCACCCCCACCCCCACCGTTAAGTTTTATCCTCGCCTCCGCCGCGGCCAGCCGCGGCTCCGGCGACTCCGGCTCAGCCTGGCCTTCGAATTGGGGAAGAAATTCGCTAGCTCGGCTTCGCCTCGCTCCATCCTCACCGGCGCCTTCTCCGCCGCAGCTCCCTCCGGTCGCAGCAGCGTCGCCGGTCACCGTCTCGGCTTGGCGTCGATTTAATTTGGGGAGGATCCGTGCGGGATGGGAGGAGAAAGAAGAAAGGAGGAAGAAAAAGACCACGTGGGGGTAGGCCCCACCCACGTGCTGCGTGCGCAACGAACCGCGCAACCGCTCGCGCGTTCGATCAGAAGCCTTTCCGCTCTAGGAGGCATGTCGGTTTGGGCATATCTACAACCGTTTAAGACGGTTATATCTATTCCTAACAGAATACACAGAACTGTTAGTAATGCGCAGCTACCTGAATCTTCCCAACCATTTCTTTGAAAACTCGTCGCACTACAATAATTATATCGTGGACTGAGTTTTCCAAGTCATCCATTAATTAGCTATAGACCGACGTGCCCCGGTCAGCACGCGCATCAACCATTGCCCCCAGCTACAAACCTCGACAGCATTGGCCAACATTAATCCTCCATCGATCCTAATTTCTTCTTCCTTTACGGGTATTCGTCATGTCCCATCTCAAGAAAAGACAAGATGGGTCATAACCCTTTCCCTTTCAGATTACATAATGTATCGTGCACTGATTTTTCCAAGTCATCCATTTGGTAACAACGACGTGCCCTTAGTTTTCCAATTTCTCATTTGACTAGTGAGCACGCATCAGCCATTCCCTCCACCCAGGCAACTACAAACTTCCATTGCATCTCTTATTCAATTATAAATCCTCCATCCTTTCTTCTCACTACCTTATCAAGCTTCAATTACCTAGCCATGGCTGCGAAAACCACATCATGCTTTGCTTCCGTAAAGGAAGCCCTGCTACTCCACACGCGAAACGCCAAGCTTTTGATCACACCCCTGCTCTTCCTCCTCTTGGCCGTTATCGCGTACTATGCCCCCTTAGCACAGGTCGTATCCATCCAGCCTGTCACCGACGACGACATGCCAAGGGCTAGCCATCTCGTGGAGATCAAGAACACCGGCCCGTTCAGTGCCGAGTATGCCAGGCTCCTGAATGAGATCAAGCACGACGTTATGAAGCTCTTCGTCGTCAACATCGCCCTCCAGGTCGTCACGCCGGCGCTTGGTTTCGTCAAGCAGACCATCGCATTCCTCATGGCCTCCACGATCTACTTCGCCGATAGCTACTCGCTCGCCGGGATCATCCGCAAGGTGGTCAAGGTGACCAGTCTGAAAGGCCCTTCGATCACCGTCGCGCATTCGCGCTCGTAACGCTCCTGGTGGTGCTGTTTTTTGCCGTGATGCGCCGCCGCTTGGGGTGCTCTCCGTCCAGGGTCTCGTCTTACTCCTCGCGTTCCTAGTGTTCCTGATCTGTTGGAATAACTAGAGCATAGGGTTTGTTTTAATCCAGAAATAAGATATGACTGTTATCCTAGCAACATTAAGCACCGAGTGTTGGACGTAAACTCTAGCATTTTAATCATCACTAGACAATGACTAAGCATGTATATATAGATATACTCACAAGTCACAAGAAGTACGCTACCAAGGCAGCTACCAACAGGAACATGTTGGGGCGTCTTTGATTGATCGCAAATCCTCCAACCAACCCCCTTAGGTCATGCTGCCATGTAGGTACTTGTATGATCTGCTAATCCTCTCTAATGTACACAATCGTATTTCCATTCGAGATAAAGTATACACGAAATACATGTATCAACGTTTTGATTCTATTCTCGTGATCATATTCGAGTTTCGTCGACTGTAACTCATTAATTTCTTGTTTATATTCGAGTATTTTAGATGAATTTTGCCAAATTAGCCGCACATATTTGACCGTTTGAATTTCCTATAAGGAGAAGGTTCATCTCGCTGTTTCACACAACTTTTGTGTTAGTAACTTTTTTTGTTTTGATGGTGCTAAATGAGTAGATCTTGTACTATACATGTATACGTTTTCTTGGCATGCTGGTTACTGAATATGTTCATATTGCGCTTGTGTGTCTCATCTAACTTGTTCAACCTCTCTGTCATCTTTGCTCACCACTGTCGCGAACTCCGTCAGCGCTGTCGCATCTCTTGCCACGACCTCACCGCCGCTGCGCCGCTCCGTCGTCCCCCGCTCCTTGCGGGCCTGTCACGTAGAAGAATTTGTTCCAAATATGGTGGTATGAAATAAATTCACCATGTAGAGAATAGGCGAGTGTAATCATCGGTGCACATGGCACATGGTTGAGACCGAAGGACACTACTTGTATTTCTCCCGGGCTTGGCTAGAATCGATGTAGGCAACAAAATAAGGTGTAGAACATGGCTCGAACTCGTATCAGTCTGGTCTGATCTCGCTGGACTATGCCCCATGGAACAAAAACAATGGCTGAGGCAACCAAACACGCCCTTGATGACCCCGCTAATGGAGAAAGGCGACAGGATGATAATGATTAGTTCAACACAGAGGATGTTGTGGACGAAATTACTCGATGATCCTACTTGACAAGGAGGTGATCCCTAGTATCCCTTTCCATGGCACAGTTAGAGCGTGATTCATAGCACGCATGCCGACATACCAGTCCCGCTGGATGCGAATTCCACTGTTTGGATGTCTGCATGACCTACTTCGTCTAGACGGCGTGAACCTTAAAGCACTTACGGGCCAGGGCCACTGGGATCGCTCGATTCAACCGTTTCGGTGGAGCCAGTTTCCCGGCATGCGACCCCGAGAACACCACATGCGTGCTTCTGCATGCATCGGAGATGGTGCGAGCTCCAAATTATGGCAGGAGAAATTAGGTAACCGCCCGCCTAATTCACCCCTATTTACATCCATTGCGCTCACCGCCAAAATCCAAAACCACCACCCCCCCTCTTCATGTTCCATGGCGATGGTGGAAGTTTTTTCCCCGGTCTGCTCCTTGCTCTTTCCCCAACTGAGTGTTTTGTATTCTTTCACAACCTCGGTGGTTGTAAGAACCCTCTAACCCTATATCTTGTAAATTATACTCCCTCCGTTTTTTAATATAAGATGTTTTAAGTGATACACATGTTGTCTACATGCATACTAAAATGATTGAACATGCACACAAAAATGTGTCTACATACATTTGTGTGCATGTGCATGTGGACAAAAGCTAAAACTTCTTATATTAAAAAACGGAGGGAGTAGCTGTGAGCATATCCTAAATTTGTGGTAGATTTGGATAGATTCACTGATCTTCTGTCAAAATGTGGTTGATTCTCATTCATTCTTACCATTTTGTTTTGAGTAGCTTGTCTAAATTGTTTGTGTAATGTGTGATTTTGGATGTGGTTAGATGGTTTGTTGGCAGGATGTGGTTGATTGTGATTCATACTTAGCATCGTCTTTAGTAGGTTGCGAATGATCTGCTGCTATTGTGAAGAACATGGTTCATTGTTTGTTCATGATTACGGTTTTACCTTATTGTAGGACATAGAGGTGCTCAATGTGATCCTTCAGTCACTAGTAAGGAAAATCTTAGCAGTGGCATGGCAAGAAGCCTATGGGTATGCCACGCGACTGCTGATACACTAGTGGTAATTGATATCAATGGCGTAAGGCCTTTTGACACGTCACTAGTAAAATTTCTAGGAAAAAATAGGTCGTCCTCCAGGTTGACGCCAGCGAGCTCCTGGTCATCGACGTCTCCGAGCTCACGGTCTTGAAAGCGATGGGAACATGTCCAAGCACGGGCAACCGTCGCACTACGGTCGACGCTTGCGGCTGCCGTGGAGGGAAGAGGACACAGCAGCTGGTAGGAAGGTGGAACCGGCTGCCATGAGGGAAGCTTTGCGACGCTGGGATGGCCAAAGCTTTGCGGCGGCGAATGGTGAGGCGCTTGTGGTTAGAACGACGTGGCCGTGAGAGGAAGGCCTGGGTGTAGAGCTTCGGGTGGCGGTGAAGGTTGAAGCAAATGTTGGGCTCGTCGTCAAGGACGGAGTACCGCACGGCCGGGGACGAGGTAGAGCATGTCGGCGACGTACGTGCATAAGAACGTTCGGCTTCACGTCGAGCTTGACGGCATCAGAGGACCTGGAGGACGATGGGCGCTACAGGACCGGCAGCCGGTGAGGTCGGCGGCGGCCCGGCCGAGGACGAGCGGCGTGTGCACGTGAGATGTGTAAGTCGTGTGTGCAGCTGGCTGCCCTGCGCGCGTGAGTGTAGCTAGCTGCCCTACGTGCGTGAGTGCTAGGTAAATAGTGATTTTCTGCTAAGCAAAAAACAGTAGAAAACAATAATTGACTCTGGCCACTGCGTTAGCAGGCTAGTCCAAGAAATGGATATGAGAGCATAGTAAAAACATGCATGTAAAAATGATTTAATAATAGAAAGAATCAATCAAAAATTATTGATATGTTTGGGACATATCACCCCTCCGATTCAGAATCGGACAGGGTCAGAAATGTGACGACGTTGGTATTGACGTTTGTGCTGATCATGCCAGTGAACATGCACATCCACCGATGGGTAGGAATAGGATCGTGTCTTCGATAGAGACGATAATTGGAGGTTGCCGCACCGTGTTGTCCACGACGCAATCGATCATTCCGAAGTGGACAACCTGACCAGAGACGTAGCAGCCCTCAGTCCGCCTGGAACACAACTCCAGCAGCTACTTGCCCAACGGTAGACGCCAAATATCAAGGAAAACTCGAGTGTGCAGCCATAGGGCAGACAATCAGAGAGAAATCTAGGTATGGGGTAGAACAAGGCTTTTATCCAAGTTTGACCCCTCATTGAAAAGATAAATAGCTACTCTTGCTTGTATTGTTTCTCAGACATACATGATGGTGGGTATTTACTTCCTATGACTACAGTTGTAACTTGTGAGTTAATACATCGTGGCATTTACTCTGAATGGCGACCGACTATAGAAACTTTCACCTTGAATACTTTGTAACATACTACATCTTGATAGCGATGATCGGAGGAGTTGACACCAGGGTGACGCTTTGAGGAGCGGACCCTAGCGAACCGAGTGGAGGACTTTAGTCTGAATGCGGGTGGAAGCGTTATACTTGACATGGGCCTCTTGGGACATATTGTTGAGTTTTCCTGTCTGGTCTTGCTAGGTCAACCAATGATCTTAGGCCCACCTGGTGGTGATCCCGCTATCAATCTTCCTTCTCTCCGATAGCATGTAGTACGCGGCAACATTCTTTGTCGTTGTCGCTGCACCAGAAACCATTCCTTTTGGTCAAAAACCTCCAACCAAAACGTGAATGACGACATCACCGGCTTCGGCTTGTCCATCAGCGACGAAGTCCCTGCGGAACAAGGATAAAAATGTATACATACCCCAGTAATCTGTGAAGCACTAACCATATATACGACGGTCGCCATCCACTTCATAAGATTTCTTTTCTCAATTCGCTTAGTGATCACCGGTAGATCGTGAGCACACAAATCCTCCGGCTAATGGCAGAGAGGATATCCCCGGCGACGATCCCGTCCCTTCCACCTCCTCCTCCTCTGACGTAGCTCCGCCAGAGTCTGGTGAGAGAGGCGCCAGAATAGCCCCAACGGCTTCCCTCCACGAAACTCGGAGCTCTCCATTCGCAGTAAAATTATGTGTTAAAGCTGTCTTATTGGTTCGTATTTTCGCCCTACTCTCGAGGCAGATTTGGAGACACCGGTAAAGGCCATGAATAGCAGTTTATAATTTGGCTAAAGTTGAGTGTTGACAAAGGAATGCATGGCCGAGCACAACCCTATCTTTCTATTCGATCTGGTTGGCAGTGACAACGATGTGCATCTTTGTTAGTTGAAAATATTCTTCCTCAAAAAGAAAGAAATGAGAACCAATATTACTTAGATCTCGAAACTCCTAGGTGTACACACTAATTAGATTTGGTAAAACATGGAAAAGGAGTATACCGAACAGTATCGCTTTACCGAAATCTAACACAAGTATATATAACCACCGGTCAAATATAATCTCACATACATTGCAGTAGGAACCAACCCATCCCTCTAGCGTATTCAACAAAACTAGCAGGACTCCCTCTAGCGTATTTTTTTTATTGTTTTTCGGATGTGTGCATCCGTAATACATTCGGTTATTGCGTTGTTGCAGAGGCTAGGCTGTAATTGGTATCTCCGCGATATTAATATATACTTTTTTCTAAAAAAATCAATCAGACCTTTGTTTCCCCGGATGGAATCTTGGCATAATCACAAGGCACCGCCTCCACTGCTTCGTAGTAGTACACCGTGGCTGCCGCCATGTAGAACAGCTGCTGCGCACCAACCAGAAAAGCATACACAGCCAGCATGCACAAAGCCGCCGCCGTGCTATTCGCATAAAAGAGAGCAACCCCGTACAACGGAGTCACGACGATCGGCAGGAGGTGTGCCACGACCACCAGCACGAGACCCTCCTTCCTCTTCACCCGGCCGCGTCATGACCCTCCACGCCTGCCGGAGCGCGCGCACGCCGCGGTACTTCTCGTCGACCACCGACGTCTCCACGCTCACCAGAGCGACGACGGTGAAGTACATGAAGGCGAGGAAGGCGAGGGCGAACAGGAGACCCTGCACGGAGAGAACCGGACCGCCGCGCATCATGGCGGAAAGCAGGGCGGCCAGCACGACCATCCACGCCAAGTTAAGCGCGGTGACCACGGCGATGGTGATGCACGGGCCCCTCACAGCGTTCCCCTTGCTGATCTCGCGGATGAGCTCCCTGAGCGAGTAGCGGTCGCCGGAGTAAGTCGTGGAGGCAGCGAAGAAGGCGATGATCTGGTTGACGAAGGAGAGCGCTAGCGTGACGATCAGTCCGGCGATCATGATGAGGAAGAGCTTCATAGCGCATTGCTTCATCCCCTCGAGGATCTTGGTGTACTCGGGGCTCGAGGGGTCCATGTGGCCATGTCGACGGCGAGAGGCTGCACGAACAGGACATTGTTAGACCAGCCCCAATACGCCGAGTACTTTCCGACGTAGATGACGAAGTTCTGGCGAGACACGCGTACACAAAGCTAGCTGCCTAGCTCGTAGCTGATCGATTCCTTCCGCCTCCTTTGCACACGTACAGGCTAGCTGATCGATTTGTTGATCGATCCAACTAGTACTACTCACGCACGCATAGAAAACAATTTAGCCAGAGGCTCGTATCGAGCCTTGTCTTTCTTTCTTTATTGCTTCTCAACTCCACGGTACTCTTACAAGCAGGTTACATGTGTATATATATACTAGGATCAAACCAACCGACCAGTACTACTAGTGCTAAACTGACTCGGTGTCTAACTCCTAATACAATACGTACACATGCAAGTATCCTACTCGTATACGACATCGTACACACACGCTGCCGTGCCGGCACCAGATCGTGCTTAATCCTAACAATCACCCCCCAAGCACGATGTGCATTTCTCTTCCTCCTGGGTCCCAAATGCGCCGGTTACTTCGCGTCCGTGTGACCCTCGACATTACTTTCGCCACTTTAGCCTCCATCATCGACATTGCTTTCGTCGCTCCTCGTGGCATCCATGACATCGACTTTGCTTTTGTCGACTCATCTACACGTAACAATCCTTTTTGTCGACGTCTTCAAACATCAACTTTGCTTCGGTGCTTTCGAAGCAATCTTCGGTGTCCTTTATCGGCTTCATCTCTGGAATAATTACCTTGAACAAATGTAGCCGTGCAAAATACATCTCACCTTCATCTTGTCGCTCTTCTGCCAACGACGGTGCTTCACGCCAATAATCCATCGTATCGGTGTCTTCAAATTTCGCCGGTTTCTCAGTGTACGTCCTTTCTCCTTGAACACTTCCTGGCGGTACAGGTACTCCATGCTGTGTTCCCTGCATGCCGTCTTCTGGGCTAGGGGCCCCTTTAACTTCCCCTGACTGTAGCCCCTCGTGTGGTGAACCTCCTCCTTGGTCATCAGCTGATGGCTTGGACGGCCTGCTTGCTGGATTCGCTTTGTCCCCTTTTCCTTTTCTTGGACTTCCTCCTGGCGAGCTGCTTTCTTTAACTCCGCCTGTAGCACTGCTTTCTGAACCACCACCTAGCACGCTGCTTCTTTCTTCCGTAACGGCTGGTTTGCCCCATGACGCAACAATGCGCCTCACTTTACCCTGCGACGCCACGACGCTCTGCATTTCATGGACTTCTGGCGCCATGTACGCCTTCACTTCTTTTTTCTGCGACACGACACTACGCCGCACATCATGGACTTCTAGCGCCATGTACGCCTTCATACCAATACTATCGGCATGAGTATTTCTATCACCTCCCGTGTCCGTACCATTGACACGAGTTTCTGAAACATGATCATGACGGCAAACTTCCTCTTCCACTGTGACAATTTCTTTAGCCACCGCTTGAGGAACTGGACCATCCTCGTCCATAAGTTCGCACATCAAATGCATCGGATTATCATCTCCTTCCTCGGCCATGAGAGCCCTTTGCTTCGACGGTTTCCGACAATCCGATTTGAAGTGACCGAGCTCGCGATAGTTATGACACCTTACTTTCTTTATGTCAAACTTCTTCCTTCTCGGAGCCTCGTCCTCCTCCTCCTCCTCAGTGTCGTCATCCTCCTCATCATCATCTTGCTCAGCGATATACTTTTTTGCCGGGCGTTGCTTATCCTTCTTTTTCTTGCTCGTGGATCCTCCCTTCTTTTATTTCGAAAGAGCCATCCACTGCTTCTTCGTGAGCATTAGATGCTCATCCTGCTTCTCATCACCATAGGTGATTTTCATCCTCTGATCGTGCGCCTTGAATCGCCCGACCAAATCATCCAACGTGAGAGTCTTGAGATCAACGCACTGCTCGATCGCTGACACAATGGACAAATAACGCGGCGGTGCCGCACGAAGGAAACGCCTAACGACAAGATCTCTTCCAATTTCTCGTCGAGACCGCGAATCCCGTTGACCAATGTGGCTACCCTCGAGGCAAAAGCGTCCACCGTCTCATCTTCTCGCATCTCCAGGTTCTCGTAACTTTTCAGCATGGATTGTAGGTTCGCCTCGCGAACGCGCTCATGCCCGAGATTCATCGTCTTGAGCGCCTCCCACGCCTCCTTCGCTGATTTCTTCGAGATTAGGTGTTGCATCACGTCCATCGGCATCACTGAGCAGATGGTTGTGAGTGCCTGCCGATCCTTGCGGTACTTCGACGCGCCCTTCTTATACTCGTCGCCGCCTGGATCGACAGCCTCCCAGATTTCGTTGGACTCCAGCGCCCACTCCATCGTGGTCGCCCACACCGTGAAGTTGTTGCGGTCGAATCGCGGGTACTACGTCGACACCACCATCGTGGCAAATTCTTTAGCCGCGCCGGTATACTCGCCTAGCTCCTTCTTCGTCATGACCTCCCGTCACTAGGAGATCCTCCACGAGCCTCTGATACCAATTGTTGGACCAGCCCCAATACGCCGAGTACTTTCCGACGTAGATGACGAAGTTCTGGCGAGACACGCGTACACAAAGCTAGCTCGTAGCTGATCATTCCTTCCGCCTCCTTTGCACACGTACATGCTAGCTGATCGATTTGTTGATCGATCCAACTAGTACTACTCACGCACGCATAGAAAACAATTTAGCCAGAGGCTCGTATCGAGCCTTGCCTTTCTTTCTTTATTGCTTCTCAACTCCACGGTACTCTTACAAGCAGGTTACTTTTTTTTTGTGTGTGGAAGGATCTGATTTATAAAACAGGAAAACTCAGTACAAATTACAGCTAGGTCCAACAGAAACAAAGAAAAACACAAGAACCTAGAAATTTGCACGGAGCACCCCGAGCTGGCTGAAGAGATCACAATCAGATCCACAACTTGCCCCAAGAACCTAGGCGACGGCGCCACCGCCGTACCACTCGCCGCCGGGAAGAAGTCGCCGCCCCACCATGTAGAAGGCCGCAAGAGCTGTCCGCCTCTGGAGGACGGATCCGAGCGTCGCTGAACGAGCACGGCCGCAGCAGTCACTCCCCGCAACCACCCTTCTTCCAGCCGGCGACGTGCCGCCTAGGTCCACCACCCCGAACCCCTCACCACCTCCGGACGCAGCTCCCCTCGCCACCACGGCCGGCCGGAGCTGAAGCGTCGACGAAGAAGCCCACCAGAACCACCTGCAAACAAAAAGGAACGCCGACCTCCACCCGCTCCTCCCCTCGCCACCGAGGCCGGCCGGAGAAGCAGAGGCGCAGATCCACGCCCGACGAACCTCCACTACCTCCCCGGCACCAAGGCCGGAACGGGGAAAGGAGGGGGAGGACAAACTCCGACACGACGAACCCGCCGCCACCGTCTTCGACATCATCGCCTGGAGACAGAAACAGAGACCTACCCCTACCTATCTACACGCAGGACGAGATCCCGGAGCTCCCCTCCACCTCACGGCGCCAGAACGGCGACCGGAGGCGAAGGGGAGCGGCGGATCCGCCGGGATCAAACCAACCGATTAGTACTACTAGTGCTAAACTGACTCGGTGTCTAACTCCTAATATAATACGTACACATGCAAGTATCCTACTCGTATACGACACCGTACGCACACGCTGCCGTGCCGGCACCGGATCGTGCTTAATCCTAACAGACATGGACTGAGGGGGCAAGGAAGGCGGTGACGGCCAAGAGGAGGAGCACGTGCGTGAACAGCTTTGGGTTTCGCGTGGGGAGGATCAGTGCTTCCTTCAAGAAAGTAAAGCATGATGTGGTTTTGGCCGCCATGGCTAGTTGAAGCTTGATAAGGTGTAGTGAGAAGAAAGGATGGAGGATTTAATTGGATAAGAGATGCAACAATGGAGGTTTGTAGTTGCGGGGGGTGGAGGGAATGGCTGAATGCGTGCTCACCGGTCAAAGGAAAAATTGGAAAACTAAGGGCACGTCGTTGTTACCAAATGGAAGACTTGGAAAAATCAGTCCACGATATATTATTGTAATCTGAAGGGCCATCAAAGAACGGGTGTACTCGAAGTTTACAACACGGCCACACGAGACTTGACTAGCATGTTGAATATATGCGCCAATCAAAGTTATGACCTACATTTTCTTTTCCTGAGATGGGACATGATGAATAGTCCATCGGTATCTTGTTTCGGCTACTGGATTTCCTGACGTGGATAACCGTAATAAAATCCCAGTACATGACAAAGATTATCATGGACGACGTTGAACAGTTCAGAATACCTTCCTGGAAATACCCGACTATCATATTGCTTGCAAGTTTCTCAAAACCACAGCGTCTAGCCTGTCCCTATCTACTTTTGAGGGTCTGCCCCACCACCCAATCGCCTATGTGGCCAATTCCTATCTAAACACGTCATTAGGCCAAAGGCCTGCGGAACCCTGGAAAGCCTCACCAGGACCTGAAAAACTCGTTTACCTGGCCTGCGGAACCCACTTTTCCTCTCTCCTCCTCACCCGAAACTCCCGGTGGTGACCTCCTCTACTAGGTTGCCCTTCCATTGACTGGGTCTTCCCGGTGGCCTCCCCTTTGGCTATTGTAGTCTACGACCGGGAAAGGCGGGTACGATACTTAAATAAATACATGAATCAAGGAGATTTTCCCCACAAAGCAAGCACTAAAAAATATGCTGCCAACCACGATTGCTTAACCGAACAACAAAATTCAGTTAAAATTGGATTAATTTCCAACCACCGAAGTGATCACATACAACTTTTAGGAGACAATTCAGAGAAACCACAAAATCACCAACCTCGAAGCATATGATATGATCAATGACAAATGATAGATCAATAGTTCATATCTAAACTGAGGCCAACAATAAAATAACTCCACCTCCGTCAATTAAGCCCATAATTACAGGGGTAATCACTCCCACTTCAACACAAAATTGGGCAGAAGAGCAAACTAAGACACAATTGTTACTTGTTTGTTGGTCGCTCCTAGGAGTACTTTGCTACTTTCTACGCGTTATATCGAATAATTATGTTGCCTGACCAATACCCAGTCGCCGGCTCTCCCTTAATATACCAGTATCTCTGTGTGTGTCTCACTGCGATAATTTCTAGCTGCTCAAAGCCTCAAACCACAGCCATGGCAACCAGTCAAAACAAGGCACCTTCGTTCTTCAGCTTCCTAAAGGAGGGCTTGCTCCTGCCGAGCGCCCGAGCCACAACCCGAAGCTCTTCACAGCAGTCTGCGGCCTCATCCTCGTCTCAACCACGCTGCTCGTCCTCGGCAACGACCTCGCCGTCCAGCCTCTCACCGACCAAATCCAGCTCGACATCAAGGCGCTCAACGCCACCGAGCCCGGCAGCCCGGACTTCGGCAAGGTCCTGCAGGACATCCAGAATGACACCAAGGAGCTCCTTCTCGTCATCATGGGGTACGTCCTGGTCGCCGTCGTCGTCGGCTCGGCCGTCCGGATCGTCGTCCTCTTCGCCGCCGTCATGACGTACTCCGGCGAGGAGCGCACTACTACCTTTGGCGCTCTTCTCGGCCAAGTTGAGGCGCAGATCAAGGGGCCCCTGCTCACGCTCGCCTTCGTCTACGTCCTGGAGATCGTCTGTGGCGTTCTTCTGGGTGCCATGTCAGTACTTCTGGGCATTCTCGTTGCGAAGCAATACTTGGTGGCTATGTTTCTAGTCTCGCTGCTCGTCCTGGCTGCCATCGTCTGCTCGGTGTACTTCTCTTTCCTCTGTTCTTTCAGCGTCGTCGTGTCGGTGGCCGAGCCCGGCTGCCACGGCGCCGGCGCGCTACGCAGGGCATGGAAGCTGGTCAAGGGGAAGAAGAGACAGGTCGTGCTGTACGTGGCCATTACCGGGGCGCTTGCCGCCGCCGTCTCGCCGGTCCGCACGCTCGCAAAGACTTCCGCGGGTAACAGCGTGGCGCTTGGGTTGCTGTTGGGCTTTGTGTACGCGGTTCTGCTGGCGCTCCTGCAGCTATTCGCCGTCTGCGCCATGACCGCGTTCTACTACGAGCGCAGGGAGGACAGCGATAGCCAGCTGGGGGCTACTGGGTACGCAAAGCTATCAACGGAAGAAGTAAACGCATGATCATTCGCTCAACTTGATGTCAGTTGTCAGACTGTTTGCTTGCCATGGAAATTTCGACTTGTAATATTCTATGTATTGCCAATAAAATAATTTTACTCCTTGTGTATAAGCATACAACCCTTTGGACATGGCACGGTGTTTCTGTTTATAGCAAGTACTAGGTTCTAATGGTTCCATATTAATCATGTCAAGCCTGTAATTTTAGGATTGCCCCGAATGTATAAATATGTCGTGTCTTATTTCAGGAATGTATTCAGTTTTCACTGCACACAACCTTTTTTACCCCCACCTTGCAAGAAGAGATCTTGTTGTATTCCGTTTTCACAAATTAATTAATTGCATGATTTCCTTGGTTTTTGTCTCCTAAAAAGATATCAAACGCGACTCGGTTTTTATCCCGGGAAAGAAGAATATACATGCATTTAAAATCAGTGAAGGCTTATATTCTGTGGATGAATGGATAATACATCATTTGTATGTGCTTCTGCTTCTGCTTTGTTCGACGAATCCGTCCTCAAAACTGACACAAAGTAAAAAGGTGTGGTCATTACCTAGATGATATGTCCTCTTATTTTACCATCTTCGTATTACATTATCTACAAGAGTTTTAGTACTAAGAAATCAGTGAACACATAGATTTTGTAGATGAGTGGATAATACACATTTGTTCTGTTTTGTTCCAAGAATCCCTCCTCAAAACTGATACTTAGTGCGGTCATAACCTACATGATTTGTCCCCTTATTTTTACCATCTCGAGACAACTTGTATTTCTGACTTTCTGTACATCTGAACTATTGTTGCAGTAATCGAATAACTTTTTCTATGGTGAAACGTTGTGAGGGTGAAGAAGGAACTTACTCTTTTTTAGATGGTAGAGATAGAAATATGTTAATTGTCAGCACACAATTACTGTTGAAATATTCATTTGGCCTTAGTCCATGTCCCAACTAGGAATTTTGAAATTCTCATTGGCCATTCATGCGGGAAATGTATCGCTCCTAGCGAGCGCTAGCAGGAACTCACCCTGGGCCGGCTCATTTCTGGCCTATTAACACATATGGTTTCGTTTTTTTATTTTTATGTTAATCTAAAATTAAAATAATTCTATCTAATCACTTTCTAAGAATAATTACAAAAACATGGAAAGATGTCTGTGGAAAGAAAATCCTCATCTTTAAAAAAAATGGTGAGGCATATTAAACAATAATTATTCATGTTTTGAAATAAAAATTGTTCACATGATTTAAAAACAATGCTCATCAATTAAAAAATAAATTATTCAAAAAATGTTCACGAGTCCAAAAAGTGTTTACCAATAATAAAACATGGTTGAAGAAGTTAGCTCAGCTCACTTGGTTAGGGAAGTGAATGTACAACCCAGTAACCCAGATTCAAATCCTCACGGATGCAGATTTGGGTTCTTATGATTAAAAAAAAAACCGCTGTAGGGCTTCCCCTACCGCATTCCTTTCAAAAAAAAAGGTTCACAATCTCTATATATTATCTCTCCTATATTTATTTTTATTATATTATTTATCTAAAAAGCAAGGAATTTCCCTTCGTCCAGCCTCCTATTTTCTCCCCACATTTTCTTTTTTTTAAATCAATTTCGGCCTCCCAGTTTTCTTCGCATCTCCGCCCCGGGTCGCCGCCACCCCACAGCATCGTCAACTTCCCCGACGCCAGATTCAAATCGCCGCCCACCTTGCTACGGCCGCCGGATCCAGCTCCACGTCGCGCCAACAGCAGAGGCGGCCGTCGTTTGCGGCGACGCAGCTCGCGCCGATCTGCCCCACCCGTTACGCACGTCGCCGCCCTGCCCGGCTGCCGGCGCCCGCCGCCTCTCCGGTTTTCCCACCACGGATCTCCCCGATCTCCCCGATCTGGATCTCACAAGTTTGCTCCTCCCACGATGGGTCGCGCCACCCCGCGCGCATCCTCTCTCCGGCGACGGTCCCAGTCTCCTGCCGGTTTCCTCCGGCAGCGCCGTGGTCCCCTGTGACCCCATGACCTCCATCGCTTGCACGGCCGCCCCTGCCCCTGGTCTCACGCTGGCCGCGAGTTCAGATAGGTGAAAGGTGTGCAGCGTTCTCGCCCTTACAGCCAAAGGCGGAGCGCGGGATGCCGTTGAGGCACGCGGAAGCCCCGGAGCAGGAGTGTAAACGAGCGCCCTGGGTTCCAAGCTCCACCAGCGCTGCTCCCTAAAAATCTACCATCCAATCGAGGTATCTAGCTTAATTCTCCTCGACCACCTTCTCTCCAATTTCTAAATTTTGCTAGCTTCAAGTTTGATCACGTACAAATCCAGCATCTTTCTTCAAGCTAATCAATTCCCACGATTGACCGATGCGGCAGATGAGAAGTGCACCAACAATAGATTGATGCAGACAAGGCAGATGCCTTCGTTGGGAAACTATGCACTACGGGAAACCGTCAAAACACCGACGGCGGGCCGCCGTCGGCGTAGCAACGATCGCCGTCAGCGTAGCGTCGTCGGCGTAGGACGCTGTCGGCGTATGAACAATGCCGTCGGCGTATCCGTCGCCGTCGGCGTATCTGAAGTGGGACCCACAAAACGGACGTCGAACGTCTCCGTCTGCTCCACCTATACGCCGACGGCAGTGCCGTCGGCCTAGGCTGCCACGTGTGCTGATCTGGTGCGTCTGGGAGGAGTCTTACGCCGACGGCAATGCCGTCGGCGTAGGATGACCATATGGTCCTCCAGCGTCGACGTGGCGCCATCCTGTGCGTCCCCGCAGCATACTACGCCGACGGCAATGCCGTCGGCGTAGACTTGACCATATTTTCAGTTTCTGAAACTTTTTGCTGCTGGTTTCTGGCGCATTTTAAATACAATTAAAATTGCACAAATTATAAAACATCACAGAAACATCAAATAAAACACCACATACATATCCAAATGACACAAACATGATTCAAATTCATCCAAGCATTCATACAAACTCCAAACAAGTTCGAATTCACACACGCTACACCCGAACACATCCTACACCTCCCGAGAGCCCGAGGCCGATGATTCCTTGCCTTGGCTCATCTTGGTCAATCACCTGCATTGAGAAAGGATAAACTTTAAGCATGTTGAAAAATGTAGTAAATAAGAATAAAGACGTAATGCAATTAAGAAGAAGCATGTTGAAAAGTAAATAGTACGCAAAAGGACATAAAAGACCCTCACCCCTAATCATCACTCTCATAGTTAAGTCCTGGGTTGTCATCATCACTATCAACATCACTATCAACATCACTATCACGAGTGTTGTATATTGGAACCTCCTCGCACGGTGGAGGCTCATCATCGTCATCACTATCACTCTGTAACTTGTTGAGCATATCTATATCCTTTAGATTCACCACTACGTCACCACCTGTTTGTGCATTGTCCTCGCGGTCCTCAAGACCTTGTATGCCAAAGTCCCCAAAGGTTTGTTCCTCTTGATAGAAAATCCCCTCGTATGTTTTAGGGTCAATGTTGTTGTAATCGTCTTCGGAGGGCATGGGTAGCTTACCACGTGGCGATACATGGAACACGACTTCCCAACCAATGAGTCCCTCTTTCTTGCATGGGTAGGGCAAATAATAAACTTGAAAGGCTTGGTGAGCCACAACAAAGACATCGGATCCATTGTAGGTGGTTGAAGGCTTAACTTCAACTAACCCAATGGAAGGGGTACTTTTGGTTCCATGCTCAGGGTCGAACCAGTGGCATTTGAACACAACAAGCTTGAGTGATATGTTCGTGTTATTGAACGTCAGCTCATATACGTTCTGTAACCTTCCGTAGTAATCATAATTACCGGCTCCTTTGGTGAAGACCCCGGTATTTATAGTCTTTGCATTAGGCCGACTGTTCTGGTGATGCTCTGTATGGAAGCGGTACCCATTCACATCATACTTCTCATACTTCTCGACTCTACGGTTACAACCTTGGGAGACACATCTCAACTCATCTGACATCACAACGTTGGGATCAGCTCCCTACAAGTACAAATTGTTTTGTGCATTAGTAAGAGGGATAATACACGAATTGCAAGGTAGAAGGGACAGGTTTGAAATTACCTTTTCCCTGAACCAAACCGTGAATTTTTTCTTTCCGGGGGCAGGCTCTTTCAAAAGAGTGTCCAACGCGGCTTCATTGGGTCCATCTGATGTTCCCGACCACATTTCATCCGTGAATTGACTAAAAGGAGAAAATACGTATTAGAACGAAATCATGATAGTAGTTGCAAAGTAATTTGTTCCCCATTTTACCTAAGGAAACTGCCCTCTTCTCCCTGCTCGTCGTGGGTCACTTCCTTCATGTTCATAAGCACATAGAGCATTATGCACTCCAGCTCATCATTGGTCAAGTTATACCTTGTTGGGCCACCGCTCTTGCCACCGGGACACTGGAAGAGGACGAGCTTGGGGTCTCGCTTGGGCTCGTCGACATTGTACCGAGAGGCCTGGTTATGCATAGTGGGAACATCATCGGGGTAGTACGTTAGCCTGGCGTCTGCCATCTCCTGAAGGATAGTTGCCTCGGCTATGGATGACTCAATCTTATTTTTGTTTCCACATTTGGTTCGAATATACTTAAACTCTCTCTCAATACAAAACTGCCAACGAAACTGCACCGGTCCACCCAAGAGTACCTCATTCGCAAGATGCACAACAAGATGTGCCATCGGAGTAAAGAAGCCTGGCGGAAATATCGTCTCTAAGTTGCACAGCAACTCCGGCACTAGTTCATGCAGCTTCTGAATAATCAGGGGACATACTTGCTTAGCACAGAGCGTGCGGAAGAAATGGCTCAACTCCGCGAGCACTCGCCAGACACGGTCGGGGAGATACCCTCGAACCATCACCGGTAGCAGCCGCTCAATCCATATATGATAGTCGTGACTCTTGAGCCCGGTGACTTTTGCCGTTTGTATATTGACTCCCTTACTTATATTCGAACAATAGCCATCAGGGAACATCACGACGAATTTGAGCCAATGGAATGCCTCAGACCTTTGCATACTATTAAGGCAGAAGTCAGCATGCGGCTTGAACCAGTTCTTTTGACGGCCTTCAGGAGGCTTCATGTGCATTCTCTCCCTATCACAGAGCTTCTTAACATCAACTCTAGCCTTAACATTATCCTTCGACTTCGGGGTAATGTTCAGGATTGTGTGAAAGAGGGACTCTCCAACATTCTTTTCGGTGTGCATCACATCGATGCTATGGGGAAGTTCGAGGTCCTTGTAATATTCGAGTTGCGTCAAGCCTGCCACGTGAGTCCAGTTGTGCGACACACCATATCCCACATATCGTGGGCCTTTTCTCCCAGCAGGCACGAGAGCACTTAGCTCGGCGTCAACAGCTGCACCATCGAAAGTTGGTATCGCTTTTTCTTCACGCTCAACTCTGCCCTTCTTGAAGTTCTTTTTGTCTTCTCTAAACGGATGCCCTCTTTTGAGGAACTTTCGATGTGTGTCAAACGCGGAATACTTCCGTCCCGCCGTTAGCCACATGAACTCAAGTCGGTTCCTGCACACTGGGCATGGCCACTTACCAGCTGTACACCATCCGCAGAATAGGGCGTACCCGGGCATGTCATGCATGGAATTGTGATACCAAACTTTCATCAAGAAGTTTGTCTTCGATGCACGATCATATGTCAACGTCCCGTGGTGCCAAGAGTGGTTCAGATCATCCACAATTGGCTGCATGTACATACTTAAATTCTTCCCCGGATATTCAGGACCTGGAATGATCAGCGAGAGGAACATGGTCTTCTTTTGCATTAGGGCTCCAGGAGGGAGATTGAGCGGAATAACAAACACGGGCCAGCAGCTGTACGCGGTAGTCGACAAACCATATGGATTGAATCCATCGGTTGCTATCGCGATTCTCACGTTTCGAGCATCTGCTGCCTCATCGGGGTGGTTCGCATCAAAGTTCTTCCATGCCGTACCATCAGATGGATGTCCCATCAATTCCCGGTCGTGCTCATCCTTGTATCTCTTCCCCGTTTTGTGCCATTGCATCTGTGTGGCAGACTCTTTGTTCATGTAAAGCCGCTTGATTCTTTGTATGAATGGGAGGTAACGAAGAATCTTAATGGCGACATTTGACTGCGTCTTCGTACCATCGGGTCCTTTTACCACATGATACCTAGAGGCCTTACACAAGATACAGTACTTGTCATTGGCAAACTGTTTCCAAAACAAAAGGCATCCTTTTGGACAACAATCTATCTTCTGATAATCCATGCTGAGATCTCGCAGGATTTTCTTCGTTTCGTACATGCTTTGAGGCAGACAATGCCCTTCAGGCAACAGGTTACCAGTTGTTTGCAGATGCGCTTCAAAGCATGAACGGGTGCTGCCATACTGGAGCTTGTTGGCTAGTGCTTGCGAGATGGCATCGAGCTGAGAAACTTTTGCACCCTCGTACAGAGGCCTCTGAGACGAGGCCATCATATGAAAGAAGGCCTTCGCGGTTGGCTCTGGGTCCTCCGGTTCACGCGGTTCCTCCGGTTCTGGAGGTTCCTCCGGTTCCTCCTGTGATGGTGGCGAATCTGGCATGTCGCCAGCACGGAGATCATCTAGCCAGTTTCTAATCCCATCATCTTCATTGCCATTGATCCGCTGCCGCATCACCCTGCCACTCTCGCGCTCGTACTCATCAAAGTTGACTGTCGTCACGAAGTTCGGCATATACCCACGAGAGAAGAGGTGTTTAATCATATCATCCTTTCCCTGACGTGTACGAAACTTGCAACGAGGGCAAGGGCACTGTCCACGAGCGCCTGACTCTGAACCCTTACGCGCTAACTCCTTCACTAACAAATGCGTCTTCCATACCCACTCATCTGTTTTGTCAACCAAACTAGTTCGGCCACTGTACATCCACCCATTATCTGCCATCCTCTGCTGCTTTACTGTGAGCCAAATAATAATAACATGAAATTAAATGCATCATATTTTTATTTTCTTGCATGCAATGTCACCATTTTATTACGGCCAAATTTTATCTTTTACAACATGCAAGGGTTCACATACACTTCTAATAGGTAGGGGCCTATCCCGCCCGAGTACGTGTAGATCGAGTCGTGTCCCATGTTCTACCCCGACCCGAGACGGAATTTCGGCAGCACCTCCCCGCTGTTCTTCAGAATACACGTCTCGAGCTTGTCAAGCCGAGAGGGTGTGCATCCGAAGAACAACAGGGAGGTGCTGCCGAAATTCCGTCTCAGGAAGGGGTAGAACGTGGAACACGACCCGATCTACACGTACTCGGACTGTCCAACAGGACAACCCGGAAGTGTTACGGTTATAAATATGCAAAGATGGACAATCCTGCATATTTATAAATTTGTAACCCTTCCGGATGGGATCTGACTCGGGTTACGCGACTGACTTGGTGATCTAGACCAAAATAAACCTATGCAGCAAGAGAGGCGAAAGATTTATACCCTCGAAGCGTGATCGGTGGCCGGAGAAGGCCGAGAGGAAGCTACGTCATCTGAAAAGTACAAACAATCGAAATATATAAGCAAATATCCCTCCATTTTACCTAATAATTAAACATAAAACAGAATAAACCATAGAACGATGTAACCATATTAGCTAAACATAACACATATAGACAAGTAGCACAATAATACATAGGTAGCATGTATGATAAGTCTAGCAGTACAACAGGTAGCAAGATAAGTCTAGTAGTACGACAGGTAGGATGATAGACATCCTAAACTCGACTCGCGCCGGTGTCAGTGACGTCGTCCAAGCGGCCCCAACAAGAGGACAGGCTGCTGCTAGAGTCCTCGCCCTGCTGCTGCGTGCCGGAGGGGCCGGCCTCGCCCTGCCCGCGCTGCTGCCGGCTCTCGCTCAAGACCTGGTACTGGACCGCCATCACCTGGGGATCAAGGAGGAGATCCTTGACCAAGGGGTCATCCTCGCGCTGGTGGCGCGCCCTGAGCAGCCTCTCTGCCTGCCGGTGCTCCCTCTCCTCGGCCTTCGTCGCGATCCTCATGCCATCTGGCGCTAACATGTGCGCCACGCTCCGCTCATCCTCAAAGTTGAGGATCGCTCTCGCCCCAAAGTGCTGGACCGCCGCGCAGTCGTAGGCGCGGGCCGCCTGCCACGGGCACCTGAAAGTACCAAGCTGGATCTTCCTGTGATCCACTGTGATCTGAGCTGCCCAAGTCGGGATCTTCGTGGGTCTCCGGTGAACACCACGAAACTTTCGCTCCGGCTCCGACATGATACTTAGTTAAGTAAAAGCATTTGATACAGGGTTAGTCATATATGAAATGAATATATGAAAAATAATTGTCAACAACATTTTATTTGCTACATTATTTTGCATGTGTTGCGTTATTAATCATTATTATGGTAGCAAAAACTTTGTTACTGGTTATTTCTTTGAAAATGTTCACAATTTAGTAAACCTAACACCAAACCATCCCGCATTAAGATAATAAGACCCATCCAACACTTCCCTAAATACAACATTCTTTTGTACTAAATGAACAATTATTATAACATGGATTTTGATGAACAAAATCTAATTTACAGTGGACAATACTACATTTATAGTGGATAATTTCTACTCCTAAAATCCCTAAAATCCTACTCCTAAAATCCTATAATTTTTAACACTAAACACCGACACAATCACTAACACAATCCGTGGTGAGCTCAAATCCGTGGTGAGGACAAGGAGAGAGGAGGGGAAGGGAGGGGATGAGGAGGAATAGGGTGTACCGGAGAGGGGAGGGGAGCAGCGGCAATGCGGGATGGCTGGGCCGACAGGGCGACGGCGCTGCTCGACCGGGGCGGCGCTGCTCGACGTGGGGGGTGCTGCTCGGACCGGATGCGGCGCGGGTAGAGGAGAGGAGAGGCTGGGGTGTGGGTGCGGTCGACGTTGGGCTGGAGGAGAGGAGAGGACGAGGGCGGCGCCGCCGGTGGCCGGAGATCGAGCAGGGGGACGAGGGCGGCGGCGGCGCGGGTGGAGGAGAGGAGCGTGCTGTGTGTGTGTGTGTGTGTGTGTGTGTGTGTGTGTGTGTGTGTGTGTGTGTGTGTGTGCGTGGGGGTGGGTGGGTTGGGGACGACCACGCGCGCGGGCCGCGCGTTTTGGTAAGTGGATAAGACTGCCGTCGGCGTATCCTTTTTTTTAGTCAATATATTCCCTAATTTAGTCCATATTCCCTAATTTATTTAAGTTGTACTATACAATAATATTATAATTTTTTAGACCTTTATTATAATATATTGTATTATGTGGTAGGCCCACGCGCAAATTATTCCTGCGCTCCGCTATCCTTTTCCAGTGAAACCCTAGGTTTGGGTGGGGCTTGTGAAACCAACTTTTATCAAAATTAATCGAAACAGAGTAGTAGCAACTAAGATAGAACAAAACATAGACAAATGACAACAAACTTGGGTACATAGACGAATAACAACCAACTTGGGTACATAGACGAATAACAACAAACTTGGGTACATAGACGAATGACAACAAACCAGCGGATTCAGGGTTTCACCGAAGCGGGGCCCCGGAGCGTCGGAACCCCACCCAAACCTAGGTTGTGACATACCATATGTATACAAGTGAGTTGTGTGTTGTAAATGTGCAAGAATCTACTCCTACGTGTGACCGACATCACCGGCTTTACTTTCTCTCTAGTGAGTTTCTGCACTTAGAGGTGAAAACTCCCCTTTCGGACGAACCGGATGGAATCGTGTGTCGATTTGGGGTAGACTTTGGTTTCTCATGTTCCTATGGCCTAACATAACACAACCAAGGAAAAAAGTCCACTGGGCTACCCCCTTTCGACGCACGTCTATGGGGGTAGACGGAAACGTTAGGGTTTTTCCAGCGGATTCAGGGTTTCACCGAAGCGGGGCCCCGGAGCGTCGGAACCCCACCCAAACCTAGGTTGTGACATACCATATGTATACAAGTGTGTTGTAAATGTGCAAGAATCTACTCCTACGTGTGACCGACATCACCGGCTTCACTTTCTCTCTAGTGAGTTTCTGCACTTAGAGGTGAAAACTCCCCATTCGGACGAACCGGATGGTATCGTGTGTCGATTTGGGGTAGACTTTGGTTTCTCATGTTCCTATGGCCTAACATAACACAACCAAGCAAAAAAGTCCACTGGGCTACCCCTTTCGACGCACGTCTATGGGGGTAGACGGAAACGTTAGGGTTTTTCCAGCGGATTCAGGGTTTCACCGAAGCGGGGCCCCGGAGCGTCGGAAGCCCACCCAAACCTAGGTTGTGACATACCATATGTATACAAGTGTGTTGTGTGTTGTAAATGTGCAAGAATCTACTCCTACGTGTGACCGACATCACCGGCTTCACTTTCTCTCTAGTGAGTCAGGAAAAGTTTTTATTTGTTTTACATGTATATGTTGTTGGGTTGGGTTCCGGAAAACTCAAACCGTTATTTTACGTGGGTGGGATACTGAAATTAGGAGGGCAATTATAGGTCCAATATATATAAATTACAACTACATTAAATATTATATAGAGAAATAAAGAAATGAATATTATATACGACAATAAATAAAAAAACAACTAAACGCCGACGGCAGCCGTCGGTGTATAATAACGCGTGTACGCCGACGGCCGTACCGTCGGCGTATCAATGATGCTGGACGGTCCCGTTATGCCGCCCGTTTGTACGCCGACGGGAGAACGAACGCCGACGGCAGCCGTCGGGCACGTATGTCTACGCCGACGGCGCTTCGTACGCCGACGGCTTGCTCGTCGTCTGCTCTAGCCCGTGCTGTACGCCGATGGCCCCAACATTTGGCCGTCGGCGTACAATAAGGCCGTCGGCGTAGTGTGGCTTTCCCGTAGTGATGGCGGAGGCCTCGGAGTTGTCCTCTCACTCCCCTCCATCTACAAAAAATCCGCACTACACATTCACCTACCTACACGAACATCTCTTTGTTGGCATCAGTCCTTCGGCCAGAGACATCTGAAGGTTTTCTCAAACGAAACTTCACCAATATTGCCTCCTCAACTTTTGAGAAAAGATGGGGAGATAAAATCTGTGTATCTCCTGCTTTGCTTGGTTTGGTTATGGGGATCAGTTCACATGAGTGGACAGGATAGGAGAGCGTTGGACCTGTAGATGGCGTATGACTACACATCAAGAGTACTCAATAAATATTTACCATAGCGAAGGCATGATCAAGTGTACCATATCAATATTTTTCAGATCAAGCGAGCATGTGGGTGCAGTCATGGTCATGTCATATCATGTCATATCTAGGTTCATCAAGTTAATTCGAGATTGCTAACCCAGTGAAAATAACTGCGCCTATCAATTATTTGATTTTTTACAGGATTTTCTTAAAAAAGTAACATATGAACAGATAGTTAATTCATTGTGTATAACAAAAAGGTCATGTTTTAGTCATAAATCAGAACGACGAGTATAAAGACCCGTGCAAAAAGACTTTATTATGAGTTGAGTCACATAACAAAAAAAGGCGACATTTTCACATCTCACCATATGAAAACAATTTGACCAAAGTACATATTTTGTTTGTCTCCCGTTGCAACGCACGGGCAATTAGCTAGTACTATCTAAAACGAATGATTCGTTCCTTCGTCAAGCCTCCCATTATTTTGTCAACACGGTTTTCCCCGCTCTGATTTTTCCCCGCTCCGGTATTTTCTGACGTCAGTCAAATCTCGCTAATGCGCTTCGTTTCATCCCTCCCCCTAATCCCTCCCGACTACCGCGATTAGCGCCATGTCTCTATAGCTATGAACCGTGTTAACCCCACTCCTCCGTACATCTCCCTAGACCAGGTTCTGCAAACCGCCGCCTTAACTCCCTCCTTCCACCGCGGCCGCCGCTGCCACCACGCCCCATTCATCCATCCTCTGCTCCTCTGATGCCACAGCGACGACACTAAGACTGTCCCGCACCGCAACCGCCTTTAACCTCACCCGCCTCGCCCACCTGGACAACCCCATGCCTCGCGCTCTCGATCATGGGCCATGAAACGTCGATGGTGTGTTCCTCTCTCTTTCTTCATGTCCGCTCCACCACTGGCCATGACTCCACCATGCCGCGGGTAGTGTGTCTGAGCCTGCGTCGTCCACGGCTCTCGCGCCGGCACCGGTCGGGAAAGCACTACACCTCGCCCAAGCCACGAAAGAAATCAATCCCGATGGGGCGGAGCTGCCAACCATGACAATGTTTGTAAGGGAGAATCAGGCGTGAGTGGTGTCGTGCTCCTGCAGTCCCGCTAAGCAGGGAGTCTGCGAACATGGGACTCTCTCTGTGCACGCCGTACCACACCACCCCACTCCAGATCGTCTCCACCACAATCTGATGAGGTAATTTTGACTCCTCCTTTACGTGTTTGCTTAAATGTCTCATAGTTGGTCGATTTTTGTAAACTGTCACATAGTTGTAGCTTATCTGTAATTAATCCTCGTATGGGATTGACATCATAATCCTGCCCCCGTTTGATTTTAAGCTATAGAGAATGTGAAGGGAAGATACCAACATATAGTATAATGCCTGCCACATTCTGAAGTGGAGAAAGCTATGATGGATATTTTGCACAAAATAAAAATGGCTGCTTCCAGGCAGGTCTCCTTTGGATTCGATCTTGAATGGCGCCCCTTTCCGAGGAGAGGTTTGTTGAACTAATCTTTAATTGCACTTCCAATCCTTTTGACTGAAAATTGTTTGTTGTTGGATGAATGCTTTATAAGTTACCTGCTGCAAAAAATGGAATAGCTAATGTTGTGGACTGTGGGCTTTGTAGGAGAACCACTATGTAAAGTCGCTCTAATACAATTATTCATGGAAAAAACTCACCGTTCTCTTATGGATATCATTCACTCTGGAGTGCCGCCTATATTGAAGTCTCTTTTGAAGAATAATTATGATTCCCTCATAAGGAGTTTGATCATTTCCCCTGCTCTTTTTTCCAGACATGGATCGCCTTTTTGTCATTCGACAGTCAAGTCCTGCTTTCTTGTCTATGCAGGTTGGAGTATGTATAGACTATGTTGTAGGGAAAATGTTCAATTATTATGATGTTATGTACAACCATTGTTGATTTTGTTAGCTATTGTGAATGCCAAGTTAGCTGGGTCTCTAAATAGATGGAGCCTTGCTGCATTAATCGAAATGATCACACGTAAAGAGGTAATTTATATCGTATTGGCTATTAAGTACTGCTCTCTTTGCGCATTTCTGTTAGCATTAGAAAGAAACACAGGTCTTAAATCGTCAAGTCTTTACTTTGTTTGTCTTTTTTTTTATCACGTGATTGTATGGTTGGCTAAATCACACACATCGGAAAGAAACATGGCACCTCTTCTTATTTAGTTTTACCAAGAAAGCAAATCGTTAGAATGTGGGGAAACTGTTTTTGGAGCATTACATGGTTATGAGTTCAGTTTCTGATGGAACTTATTTCAGTACTGCTATATGCAGAGAAAGAGTGTATATGCATTCAGCGCTCAACAAGGTCAGTATTAGTCTGAAACAACAAGGGAGATTGTCTGTTGGCATAGATAGAGTGTATATGCGTTCAGATGCGTGTAACAAAAGTAAAACATATCCTGCTAGGAGTAGCGGATTAAACTATCTTGGGAATGAATTGCATCTTTATATTACTTGAGTGAGAAAAGTGAGTAGTTTTAGTTAAAATGAGGTTGCTTTGTGCTACCTGCATACGCTAAGCATATCATAATCATCTCAGCTCGATGTGTGCTAGAACCAAATATCATTGTAATTTCGTTTGGCAGCACATTAGTGAATCATTCTGTTTTTGAGATACTTGATGCATGGTAGTATCTTAAGTAGATAAGGATTCACATCCTTTATTTGCCAATTAAACATTCTAGAGACGTCATGTACATGATCTTTACAACTGAAAGGAGGAAATGTGTAGTGTTTTTCTGTAGCAGATCCTGATTTTAACCCACTCTGTCATTTGGATTTAACAACCCCATATTCTGCTTCTACTATATTCTATCATATTATTTAAACCGTTCTGGTTGCAGTAAAAATGTTACACATACTCAAATCTAAAATACAAGGTTTATCTTGTCAACGAGTTACTTTTTCTGCAAATCTCTACTACATTAAAAATGACGAAGCGTTCCTCTTTCTGCCTCGGTGCATAGAATGGTCTCAAGGGCCACAAGATTGTTGATGCCGCTTCTACATCTTGAACTGCACCTCCACCGAGCAGCGTGCACGACCAGTGGAAATCGATGAGAGTGGTGCCAACATTTCTACTTGAATTAATTTGTGTTTAATCAAGGTGATTTTTTGGAGCATTTGGGAAGAGGTTAATCTTGAAGCTAACTGTTTGTTTTTTGGGATGCAGGTTGCACTGAAGAAAGATTTAAGCCTTTGTAGATAAGATCATGTACTTCCATGTCCCTCCTCCCACAGATTTTGATGTTGTAGCATGCATGGGTTTTTTCTCCTCGAGCAACGTGCCCGGCTTTTTCAATGAAATTTGTAGATTTTTCAGCTTCTGTGACAATATGCTTGTATTAATCAATGGCGTCTTCTCCTTCACCACATGGTAGAGGGTCTTATCTAAAAAAGGGACCTATAAGGGTTTGGGGCTCAGCTTGGCTGACTTTATGTGGCTAAGTCACAACTACAGTCCGCTGACTTAGCCACTCAGAGCTGTTCGATCGCCAATAGAAGGAAAGGATTGAGCCTACGCTGTTTAGAAAATACTGTTGAAGAAACATTGCGCGAGAACACCTTTCATACCGCTGTAGCAGCTGATCTGGATCGTCCATTTGCAATGGGATGGCTGAAACATGGTCAAAAGAGCGGAAGGGCACATAGTGGCTGATAGAGAGGGATGAAGCGGGAGGAACACCCCAGTTTCTCACGCAACATGGTCGAAAGCCTCAAAATTTTGGACAATGCTTAAATTCATAGATGCTGAGTTTGTCAAAGCATGGTTGAAAATTGTACTGTTATTTTTTAACAATGTCCTGGTATTTAGTTAAAATTTACAAGATTGTACAACATAGGGCGACATGTCATCTCTATTACATGACTAAGGGAAATCTTAGTTGAGGAGATAATTATATGGGTTGTTGCTTTATGTGCGTAGGACTCTATTTCCGCTCTAGAAAAATGTAATCTTATTATTTTTAGAAATACTACTCCTATGTGTTATTATCTTCATATATGTCACACATAAAAAATTTGAAAACCCGTGGCAACGCACGGGCATTGAACTAGTAAATTAAAAGTGTTCGTGATAAAAATGGTTCACGATAAAAAAAAGTATTCATATATTTCCAGAAAATTAAAAAAGTGTTTATTTATAACAAAAATGGTTCACTATAAATTACAAAATCTGTCCTATCTAAAAGAAGAATTTGGTTCTTTAGTCTACCCACCCGCACTACTTCGCCCGGCTTCGTCCAACCTCCGTCGCGCGCTCGCGTCCGCGAAGGATATTAATTGATTTCACATTTTAGCCCGTCAATATCTAGGGAATCATCCCGCGGACCAAGACAAAACTCCCATCGCCGTCCCTGACCTCCTGAACCCTAGCACAGGGCCACGCCGCCGCCGCCACCCCCCCCGTCTCGCCACGCGCCCGCCCCAGCCGCCCTCCACTCACGCGTGCACTCCTTACACTCGCACGCCGACGCGCCGGCCGCCGACCCACACGCCTCCACCGCTGCGCCGTACGCCCGGCGACCAACCGCAGAGCGCCGCCCCGGTGACCCACGCCGGCCCCGCTCCCTGTCTCGTCCGGCCACCGTCATGCGCTGCCAGATGCTCCCCTAGATCCAGCTACCCTTGATTATTCGCCAGATTGATGCGAGTTTTCGGATTCTTCAGGCCTGTGCCCGGGATCAGGAGTTTCAAGGAGGAGAATGACCGACGTCATGGCTACTTGCTGGGGCGGGCGGTCTCGGTGTAGGAAGGGCGCGGAAGCCACCGGCCGGCTGGACGAGATGCTGTGGTACAAGGACGCCGGCACTTGCGGCTTCGGGGAATCCTTCGGCAGCGACTGCGCCTCCCAAGCGATAAGCTCTCCCAAGATGTGTGACGTACGTGAGCAGGGACGGAGCCAGGGGGGGCACGCTGGGGCCATGCCCCCCCCCCCCCCCCCCCATGGTAATTTTTTTGCTCAATTACCCCTTCAAAGTATGTCATTTTGGCCCCCCAAATTTGTCCAAAAATACGCATATGGCCCCCTCTAACCTATACAATGTTCAGCTGGCCCCCTCTGTCTTTCATTCCTGGCTCCGTCCCTGTACGTGAGTCATCTCGAACGTTTTAGCTATTCTTTTCCGTTTCTAGGATCGTATGAAGTGCTTCGGATTATTGGAGAGATGATTCTGATGACATCTTGATCGTGTTGCGGTGTTCTGATGCTGATGACATTTTCTGGCACCGATCAAAATCTTGAAACGAATTTCGATGAAATCTGCAGGTTGCTATCGGATTGTGTGCTGATCTTTTTGTCTTGCTTGCATGTGCTAATTTTGGTTTGCTCAATGCATTAGTTACTGCTAAGACTTCTCAGTTTACTCAGATTGCTTTAAACTTTTGGTCTGAATCTTCTCACTTGGGAATATTTTGTTTCAAGCACATGTGTTTGATAAGGCATGGATGTCGATCGTTTGGTTTTAAAATTATGTTCCTCTGCCAGTTAACTATCAAGATGGCTCAGTTGTACACTACTTATGAACTTGTACTCTCAATCTTCACATGCGTGTATCTTTCTTATTGCATTATGCTCGTTTGGTTTTAAAATTCCGTTCAGCTGGTAAGATTATGTCTGAATGATGGACTTGTTACACCTGTGTACTCTCGGCTATAGTTACCAGGTGTATCTTGGTTACTGCATTAATGAAAATGATTGTATGCCGCATGTGCCAGATAATGTTAACACTGGGGCCTGGGGGGAGTAGCGTCTGCGAAATGTAATGTGTCCTCCTCTCCATCCCTGCAGAAAAAAGAAGGCCTTGTTCCTGCCTCACGCAACCGCTGCCGGCGACCAGATGTTTCTCACGAGGTAATTGATTTCATCCTCTTGTAGTTTTGGTTTTTGATTTTTCTTTCCCTCTTTACATCAATTTGATCTGTCGCCGTGTTGAGCAGCGATGGTGATGGGGGGTAGCTGATCTTCGTGGGGTTTTCTCGGTGTGTGCAGGATGGAGTAGGGCTGTGGGGTCAACACCTTCTCCTTGGAGGGGCGACTGTCCCGGGTCCAGTAAGCTATTGAGGCCATCAAGGGGAAGATTCATTTTTCATTTGTGGGCTTTGGGAGCCACAAGTGCATATGCATGTCTTTGTAGTCTATACTCTCTACTCTGTAATCATGAAGCACCTAATGAAAATATTCATGTATAAATAGCATTTTTGGGTGCACAAAAAGGGAATCTATTAAACTCCTGAAGTTTCCCTTGTTGCATTTAATATCTTGGAGAGTAGTTTCTATCCCTTTAAAATGTCTGAATGACCATTTTCCTGACTTTACATCTAACTAGGAAAAATGCCCGTGCGTTGCAACGGTCCTAAATAATTTAACATGTGTTGGGATTCTGAAAACGATATGATGTTATTTTTAACACTCAAGCATCTTAGATTTCAACGGTAGTGGAATCGAGTTGGATGGAGCATTCTGGCAGATTCAGCAAAACGGCAAGATGGTGCCGGACTCTAGTGAGGCAGACAAATCCAGCGAGGTCGACAGAACGCGAAGACGGGCGTAGACTCACATCAAGTAGGCGAGGTTCCGGCAAATTCAGCAGAAATACAGTGTTAGCATCGAGCTGCTAGGAAGCCTCAATGGCTCAATCTCCGACGCAACCATTGCAGACAAATGGAACCCACTTTTAATCTCTCAATCCCTATCAATATGTGAAACCCTCTTTATCTCTCGCAGTTCACCGCTTAGTAGAACCTGCAAGTGTGCAGACAAATGGAACCCAATTAATTTTTATAGCTAAGAACATAGTCTGAGGGCATTCTTAAAGTCCCCAAGTCAGCCGATTGTTTTGGTCGTTGTCCTCTGAAGGTTACAAACTGATGCAACATCTAGCAGTTCTCAATGTCCATAATAAAAAGAATTGCCAATCTTTGGTGCAGTAGAACCCGATCTGGCCTTCTCCTCTCTCAATGTCTCTTTGTCAGTCTCACACATTAGATAATCAATCTAAACACACCAATCAGGAAATCAACCATCCCAACTATGCATCCACTAATTCCAGACGTTCATTAGCAAGTAGTAGTAGTAGTAGTAGAGCGAGTTAGCAAGTTAGAAGATGACCAAACCTGAGACCGGATGGGCAAGATCAAGATGCAGTAGAGCTCTACTGCAGCACAGGCATCCCTTATCGCAGTCGTCCGCCGCCAGCTTCAAAGTCATAGTGCTTGGGTTCGTGGTTCCAAGCATCCCCGCCTGGAGGCAACGACACTTCAGCGTAGGGGAGAGGAGAAGAGCATCCGGGGAAGGATCCGACATGTAGGATGGCAACGGCGCTGCGGTGGCGGGCGCCCGAGGCAGAGAGAAATCGACATGCTGCTGTCGATTGTGGCCGCGCGTCTGGACGGAAGGTCGCTCCTACTGCCGAATTTGGTCAGGGTGAGCTCCGACCGCTCCCGTCGCTGCTCTCTGTGACGATTTTGGAAAAAAGAGAAGACAAATCGAGACGACTTGTATCCCTCTCCTTCAAGAGCAATCGGAGTCGTGGCCCTGGATTGACGACCTTCCCTGTGCCATCGCCGGTAATGGCGCTGGATGCCAGCGGCCAGCGCGCTGGGACACAGGGTCGTCGTTCGGGCCACCCCTCCTCACCGATTCGTCCGCGGGGTCGCCGTTCCGGCGCCTGCGCGCGGAGTGAACTCCCCGGGGCGATACGGTGGGCTCCGGTGGGACAACAATGTTGATCACGGACGGCAAGGTCGTGGAGTTTTGAAACAACATACATCCAGGTATACCCTGAAGGGACTCACTTCATAATTCCATGGTTTGAAAGGCCAACCATTTATGATGTCTTTTCTCGCTCCAATCTTGTTGAGTGCACTTCTCCAACCAAGGATCTCCAGATGTTAAATATAATTTGTTCCTAGATTTTCATTTTTCTCATTTCTGGCTTTTTGGGATCTAAATCGATGAATAAATGTGTATTTGAAACTTTATACACTCATACTGCATCTATTATCCTGCTCGACCCCTTTTGTTGTCATAAAGCTCCAGATCATTCAAAACAGAATTCTTGTGTTTATTTGTTAAAGTGAAATTCTCTATTGCCAGTGGACTATTGATGACGTGGATCACACGTTCGTTGGGAGATCCCAAGAGGAAGGTATGAAGCAGTGTAGCAGCAGTTTCCCTCAGTATGAAACCAAGGATTAATCGAACCAGTAGGAATAAGAAATCACTTCTGAAGGTTGTCAGTGGCGCGCTGACGTGGAACCTGCACACAACACAATCAAACTACTTTGCCCCAACGAAACAGTGAGGTTGTCAATCTCACCGGTTTGCTGAAAACAAAGAATTAAATATATGGTGTGGAAAATAGTGTTTAATTGCAGAGAATGAAAAGGAACAATGATTGCAGTTGGTTGTATTATTAGTGTAAAAGAATGGACCGGGGTCCACAGTTCACTAGTGGTGTCTCTCCATAAAAGATAACTAACATGCTGGGTGAACAAATTACAGCTGGGCAATTGACAAAATATTGAGCGCATGACAATGCATATATATGACATGATGATTACTATGATATTCATGTGAGCATTACGACAAAATACATAGACCGTTAACCAACAACGTCTATGACTAGTAATCCACCTCCAGGTTGTCATACCGAGTTCCCCGTTGGTATTAAGTTGCAAGCAACGGATAATCGCATTAAGTAATGTGCGTAATGTAAACAAATGCATTAGACCTAACGCGCACCCTTAAACTAAGCATCGGTTATTTTGTCCCTAGTGGCAACAGCACATCCACAATCTTAAAAGTTGCTGTCACTCTCCCAGATTACCGTAGGCATGAACCCACTATCTAGCATAAATACTAACTATTGGAGTTACAAGCATCTACTTGGCCAAAGCATCTACTAGTAACGGAAAGCATGCAAGATCATAAATAACATATAAGATAGATTGATAATCAACTTGACATAGTATTCAATATTCATCGGATCCCAGCAAACACAACATGTAGCATTACAATAAGATGATCTTGATCATGATAGGCAGCTCACAAGATCTAAACATGATAGCATAAAGTGGAGAGACAACCATCTAGCTACTGCTATGGACCCGTAGTCCAAGGATGAACTACTCACGCATCACTCCGGAGGCAGGCATGGTGATGTAGAGCCCTCCGGTGATGATTCCCCTCTCCGGCAGGGTGCCGGGAAGAGCTTCTGAACCCTCCCGAGCTAGGGTTGACGGCGGCGGCGTCTCTGGAACTTTTCGTGGATAATGGCTCGGGTTTAGGGTTTTCCGTGAAGATGAATAAATAGGCGAAAGGGCCCACACCACACCGCGCCGCCCATGGTGTGGCGCCTCCTCGGTCCCTCCGTCTCTCCTTTGGACTCCGTGTACGTGTTGGAAAAATAGGAGGTCCTGTCCAAGTTTCGTCCAATTCCGAGAATATTTCCAGACTAGCTTTTCTGAATACAAAAACAGCAGAAAACAGGAACTGGCACTGTGGCATCTTGTTAATAGGTTAGTCCCAGAAAATGCATAAAAATGCTATGAAGTGTATATAAAACATGTAACAATTGGTATAATATCAACATGGAACATCAGAAATTATAGATACGTTTGAGACGTATCAAGCATCCCCAAGCTTAGTTCTACTCGTCCTCGAGTAGGTAAAACGATAAAAAAAAAAATTTCTGAGGTGACATGCTACAATCATAATCTTGATCAAATAGTATTGTAAAGCACATGTTATGAATGAAGTGATCCAGGTCAATGGTCTATAGTTTGCTAGCAAGTAGATAATGAGCAAACAACTGAATCATATAAGCAAAAACTTTTCATGAATAGTACTTTCGAGACAAGCATCAAAGAGTTTTGCATAAGAGTTAACTCATAAAGCAATAGATTCTAAGTAAAAGGTATTTAACCAACACAAAGGAAGATTTAAGCTTCAGCAATTGCTTTCAACTTTCAACATATATATCTCATGGATATTTGTCAACACAAAGCAATATAATAAGTGCAATATACAAGCATATAAAAATTGTTGCACCAAAGTTGACACTAGTGTTTGCTTCTGAGATAGAAAGAAGTAGGAAAACTGACTCAACATAAAAGTAAAAGAAAGGCCCTTCGCAGAGGGAAGCAGGGATTAAATCATGTGCTAGAGCTTTTTAAGTTTTTGAAATCATATAGAGAGTAAAAATAAGTTTTGGAGGTGTTTGTTAATTGTCAACGAATCAGAAAATGGAAAGTACAATATGACCCCTGCCAACCAGACTTTTAAGAGCGGCTCCCATGAAGGACGTTATTTCTACCAGCAAGGCAGATCATCCCTCTTCTCTTTTGTTTACACATGCAGATATTTCACTGTTTGTCATTGCTTGACTGATAAATCAGGGCAAAAATGTGAAGAGAATTAAGCGGTTAAAGTTGTAATTAATTGGGACTGGGCACCCCATTTGCCAGCTCTTTTTGCAAAATTAATGGATAAGCGGATGTATATGCCGCTAGTCCGGTGGTAAAGTCTGTTTGACAGTTGACATAAAGACATCCACCCCGTCCTCATGAGCTTGGTAAACATTGACACAAAATAGGAGTAATAATTTTGAATAGTTTAAAGGTAGCACATGAAAAATTTACTTGGAATGGCAAGGAAATACCACATATAGGTAGTTATGGTGGACACAGATGGCATGGATTTTGGCTCAAGGTTTTGGATGCACGAGAAGCATTCCCTCTCAGTACAGAGTTTAGGCTAGCAAGGTTATTTGAAGCAAACACAGGATATCAACCGACACAGCAAGACTTATATGAAAACATATTGCAAGCATTATAAGACTCTACACTGTCTTCCTTGTTAACCAAACCCTTTTACTAGAAAATATCTAGACCTTAGAGATACCAATCATGCAAACCAAATTTCAACGAGCTTTACGGTAGTTCTTCATTAATAGGTTTTAACTACATGATACAAAAGCTTAAACATGAACTACTTGATAACTCAAAACAATTGACAAGTATCAAATTATCCAATACAGTGATCTACAAGAATATGTAAGCTTTTTCCATTATACCATCTACCACATGCAACATTTTCTGTTCCAACCAAACACCAATCAATTTATTTCAACATAAACTCTCCAAACAATTATAAGTGAAGCAAGAGAGTACTTTCTTTAAAAGAACTAACAGCTCTGAATAAGAGATGCATGCAAAACAGGAGCTAAAAGCATAGCAATAGCTAGATAAGAATACTCAACAAGTATAAGTGAAGAATAGGAGTATTCATATGAAAAAGCGGAGCGTGTCTCTCTCCCAATCAAGAATGCTGGGTCCAATCAAGTTGACCATAAGAAAAATAAAATACTGAAAATAAAAGCACACAGACGCTCCAAGTAAAGCACATATGATGTGAAAGAATTAAAATATAGTTTCACTAGAGATGACCTGATAAGTTGCTGATGAAGAAGGGGATGCCTTGGGCATCCCCAAGCTTAGACGCTTGAGTCTTCTTGAAATATGCTGGGGTGATCCATGGGAGCATCCCCAAGCTTAAGCTCTTCACTCTTCTTGATCACATTATATCATCCTTCTCTCTTGACCCTTGAAAACTTCCGCCACACCAAACTCAGAGTAATTCTCATTAGAGGGTTAGTGCACAATCAAAAACTCACATGTTCTATAAGGACACAAACATGACCGTTACTTTTAACATTAACTACTGCCACTGATGTTATGTGAAGCTCTTCACCCTAAAAAAGAATTCCACTCAACACTAGTAAAAGAGAGAATGCGAAAAATAAAAGACAGAATCTGTCTAAACAGAACAGTCTGTAAAGACGAATTTTTTCGAGGCACTTACGTTGCTCAGATCGAAAAACAAAACTAACGAAAGATGCGTACATATCTGAGGATCACGCACAAAAATTTGCAGATTTAAATAATTTTTCTGTGATTTTACAGAAGTAAAACGGTGAACAGCAGAAATCTGTTCCTGCGCAGAAATCCAAATCTAGCATCATCTTCCTATTAGAGGCTACTTGGCACAACAATGCGATAAAATAAAGATACAAAGGAATTGTTACAGAAGTAAACAACTCCTTGACTCAAAAAGAAAAGAAAAATTGCAGAAATAAAATAATGGGTTGTCTCCCATAAGCGCTTTTCTTTAACGCCTTTCAGCTAGGCGCAGAAAGTAAGAATCAAGTGTTTCCAAGTGATGAAGCATCAACAGAATAATTTGCTCTAACAATAGAATCAAAAGGTAACTTCATCTTCTTTCTAGGGAAGTGTTCCATACCTTTCTTGAGTGGGAATTGATATTTAATATTCCCCTCTCTCATATCAATAATAGCACCAACAGTTCTAAGAAAAGGTCTTCCCAAAACAATAGGACAAGAAGCATTGCATTCAATATCCAAAACAACAAAATCAACGGGGACAAGGTTTTGTTAACCATTATAAAAACATCATCAACTCTCCCCAAAGGTTTCTTTATAGTATTATCAGCAAGGTGAACATCCAAATAACAGTGTTCCAAAGGTGCTAAATCAAGCATATCATAAGTTTCTTAGGCATAACAGAAATACTAGCACCAAGATCACATAAAGCATTGCAATCAAAATCATTCACCTTCATTTTAATGATGGGCTCCCAACCATCTTCTAACTTCCTAGGGATAGAAGCTTCATGTTTTAATTTCTCTTCCCTAACTTGCATGAGAGCATTAGTAATGTGTTTAGTAAAAGCCATGTTTATAGCACTAGCATTAGGACTTCTAGCTAGCTTTTGCAAGAACTTAATTACTTCAGAAATATTGCAACCATCAAAATCAAAATCATTATTATCAAAGTAATGGGACCATTGTCTCCCATATCGAAAAATTTCAGTACTTTTATCAGGAACAGTTTCAGTGTTTTCAGGCAATTTTAAACGTTTTGCAATAGAAGTAGAGACATTGCCAACACCAATTACTTTACCATTAAGAGTAGGAGGTTTGTTAACACTTGAAACTTCAGCATTTTCAGTAGTAGTAATAGTGTAAACTCTAGCAATATTATTTTTTTAGCAATTTCATCCTCTCTTGCCCACCTAGCATGCAACTCAGCTAACATCCTCACATTATTGTCAATTTTAACTTGAATGCATTGGCAGTAGCAAAGGTATTGTTATCAATAGTTTCAGGTTTAGCTGCCATTCTATTAATCAAAGAAGCTTGTGCTTCAACATGGATGAAATGCAAGTTTCAGCATTAGAAATCTTAATTTGCAAACCAGAAATTTCCCTATTTAAGTTCTCAAGTTGATGTCCTATATTCTTCAACATAGCAGATTGTTCATTCATAGTTTTAGTAAACAATTGGTTTTGCTCATATTGCGTTTGCATAAAGTTCTTAGTAGCCTTTTCAACTTCTAACATCCTTTCCTCACTAGGCATTCCAGATCTACCATAAGAATTAGCATAACCATTGCCACTGTTAGAAGGATAGGGCTTATAATTGTTATTACCAAAATTATTCCTATAAGCATTGTTGTTGAAGTTATTTTTTTAATGAAGTTCACATCAACATGCTCTTCTTGAGCAACCAAAGAAGCTAAAGGAACATTATTTGGATCAACATGCATTTTTCCATTTGTAAGCATAGACATAATAGTATCAATCTTATCACTCAAGGAAGAGATTTTTCAACAGAATTTACCTTCTTACCTTGTGGAGCTCTTTCGGTGTGCCATTCAGAATAATTTATCATCATATCATCAAGAAGCTTTGTTGCAGCACCCAAAGTGATGGACATAAAGGTACCTCCAGAGGCCGAATCCAATAGGTTTCTTGAAGAAAAATTTAGTCCTGCATAAAAGGTTTGGATGATCATCCAAGCAGTCAGTCCATGGGTGGGACAATTCTTTACCAATGATTTCATTCTCTCCCAAGCTTGAGCAACATGCTCATTATCAAATTGTTTGAAATTCATAATGCTACTTCTCAAAGATATAATCTTAGCAGGAGGATAGTATTTTCCTATGAAAGCATTTTTGCATTTAGTCCATGAATCAATACTATTTTAGTCAAAGATAGCAACCATTCTTTAGCACGTCCTCTCAAAGAGAAAGGAAAAAGTTTCAGTTTAATAATATCACCATCGACATCCTTATACTTTTGCATCTCACAAAGTTCAACAAAATTATTAAGGTGAGCAGCAGCATCATCAGTACTAACACCAGAGAATTGCTCTTTCATAACAAGATTTAAAATGCAGGTTTAATTTCATAGAATTATGCGTTAGAAGCAGGTGGAGCAATAGGTGTACTAATGAAATCATTGTTGTTCGTGCTAGTGAAATCACACAACTTAGTGTTCTCAGGGGTACTCATTTTAGCAAAATAAAAACAAAACAGAAAGATAACAACTTGAAAATAAAAGTAACTAATTTTTTTATGTTTTTGATAAATAAAGCAAACAAGACTAAATAAAAATAAACTAAGCAAGACAATAACAAAGTAAAGAAATTGGAAGCGTGAAACTCCCCTTGCAGAAATCCTCTTGCTCCCCGGGAACGGCGCCAGAAAAAGAGCTTGATTGCGTGGATCACACGTTCGCAGTGTAGCAGCAGTTTCCCTCAGTATGAAACCAAGGTTTAATCGGACCAGTAGGAGCAAGAAATCACTTCTGAAGGTTGTTGGTGGCAGAATATGGCACGGCGCAACACCAGGGAATCCGGCGACCGACGTGGAACCTGCACACAACAAAATCAAACTACTTTACCCCAACGAAACAGTGAGGTTGTCAATCTCACCGGCTTGCTAAAAACAAAGGATTAAACGTATGGTGTGGAAAACAGTAGTAAATTGCAGAGAATGAAAAGGAACAGTGTTTGCAGTTGGTTGTATTATCAGTGTAAAAGAATGGTCCGGGGTCCATAGTACACTAGTGGTGTCTCTCCATAAAAGATAACTAACATGTTGGGTGAACAAATTACAGCTGGGCAATTGACAAAATATTGAGCGCATGACAATGCATATATATGACATGATGATTACTATGATATTCATGTGGGCATTATGACAAAATACATAGACCGTTATCCAACATCGTCTATGACTAATAATCCACCTCTAGGTTGTCATACCGAGTTCCCCGTTGGTATTAAATTGCATTAGACCTAACGGCGCACCCTTAAGCTAAGCATCTGTTATTTTATCCCTAGTGGCAACAGCACATCCACAATCTTAGAAGTTGCTGTCACTCTCCCAGATTACCGGAGGCATGAACCCACTATCTAGCATAAATACTAACTCTTGGAGTTACAAGCATCTACTTGGCCAAAGCATCTACTAGTAACGGAAAGCATGCAAGATCATAAATAACATATAAGATAGATTGATAATCAACTTGACATAGTATTCAATATTCATCGGATCCCAGCAAACAAACATGTAGCATTACAATAAGATGATCTTGATCATGATAGGCAGCTCACAAGATCTAAACATGATAGCATAAAGTGGAGAGACAACCATCTAGCTATTGCTATGGACCCGTAGTCCAAAGATGATCTACTCACGCATCACTCCGGAGGCAGGCATGGTGATGTAGATCCCTCCGGTGATGATTCCCCTCTCCGGCAGGGTGCCGGGAAGAGCTTCTGAACCCTCCCGAGCTAGGGTTGATGGAGGCTGCGTCTCTGAACTTTTCGTGGATAATGGCTCGGGTTTCTAGCGTTTTCTCGTGAAGATGAATAAATAGGCGAAAGGGCGGCGGCTGGAGCGACCCGAGGGCCCCGCACCACACCACGTCGCGGTTGGAGGTGGGGCCGCCCGCCCATGGTGTGGCCGCCTCCTCGGTCGCCTCCGTCTCTCCTTTGGACTCCGTGTACGTGTTGGAAAAATAGGAGGTCCTGTCCAGGTTTCGTCCAATTCCGAGAAGATTTCCAGAATAGCTTTTTGAATACAAAAACAGCAGAAAACAGGAACTGGCACTATGGCATCTTATTAATAGGTTAGTCCCAGAAAATGCATAAAAATGCTATGAAGTGTATATAAAACATGTAACAATTGGTATAATATCAACATGGAACATCAGAAATTATAGATACGTTTGAGACGTATCAAGCATCCCCAAGCTTAGTTCTACTCGTCCTCGAGTAGGTAAAACGATAAAAACAAAATAATTTCTGAGGTGACATGCTACAATCATAATCTTGATCAAATAGTATTGTAAAGCACATGTTATGAATGAAGTGATCCAGGTCAATGGTCTATAGTTTGCTAGCAAGTAGATAATGAGCAAACAACTGAATCATATAAGCAAAAACTTTTCATGAATAGTACTTTCGAGACAAGCATCAAAGAGTTTTGCATAAGAGTTAACTCATAAAGCAATAGATTCTAAGTAAAAGGTATTTAACCAACACAAAGGAAGATTTAAGCTTCAGCAATTGCTTTCAACTTTCAACATATATATCTCATGGATATTTGTCAACACAAAGCAATATAATAAGTGCAATATACAAGCATATAAAAATTGTTGCACCAAAGTTGACACTAGTGTTTGCTTCTGAGATAGAAAGAAGTAGGAAAACTGACTCAACATAAAAGTAAAAGAAAGGCCCTTCGCAGAGGGAAGCAGGGATTAAATCATGTGCTAGAGCTTTTTAAGTTTTTGAAATCATATAGAGAGTAAAAATAAGTTTTGGAGGTGTTTGTTAATTGTCAACGAATCAGAAAATGGAAAGTACAATATGACCCCTGCCAACCAGACTTTTAAGAGCGGCTCCCATGAAGGACGTTATTTCTACCAGCAAGGCAGATCATCCCTCTTCTCTTTTGTTTACACATGCAGATATTTCACTGTTTGTCATTGCTTGACTGATAAATCAGGGCAAAAATGTGAAGAGAATTAAGCGGTTAAAGTTGTAATTAATTGGGACTGGGCACCCCATTTGCCAGCTCTTTTTGCAAAATTAATGGATAAGCGGATGTATATGCCGCTAGTCCGGTGGTAAAGTCTGTTTGACAGTTGACATAAAGACATCCACCCCGTCCTCATGAGCTTGGTAAACATTGACACAAAATAGGAGTAATAATTTTTGAATAGTTTAAAGGTAGCACATGAAAAATTTACTTGGAATGGCAAGGAAATACCACATATAGGTAGTTATGGTGGACACAGATGGCATGGATTTTGGCTCAAGGTTTTGGATGCACGAGAAGCATTCCCTCTCAGTACAGAGTTTAGGCTAGCAAGGTTATTTGAAGCAAACACAGGATATCAACCGACACAGCAAGACTTATATGAAAACATATTGCAAGCATTATAAGACTCTACACTGTCTTCCTTGTTAACCAAACCCTTTTACTAGAAAATATCTAGACCTTAGAGATACCAATCATGCAAACCAAATTTCAACGAGCTTTACGGTAGTTCTTCATTAATAGGTTTTAACTACATGATACAAAAGCTTAAACATGAACTACTTGATAACTCAAAACAATTGACAAGTATCAAATTATCCAATACAGTGATCTACAAGAATATGTAAGCTTTTTCCATTATACCATCTACCACATGCAACATTTTCTGTTCCAACCAAACACCAATCAATTTATTTCAACATAAACTCTCCAAACAATTATAAGTGAAGCAAGAGAGTACTTTCTTTAAAAGAACTAACAGCTCTGAATAAGAGATGCATGCAAAACAGGAGCTAAAAGCATAGCAATAGCTAGATAAGAATACTCAACAAGTATAAGTGAAGAATAGGAGTATTCATATGAAAAAGCGGAGCGTGTCTCTCTCCCAATCAAGAATGCTAGGGTCCAATCAAGTTGACCATAAGAAAAATAAAATACTGAAAATAAAAGCACACAGACGCTCCAAGTAAAGCACATATGATGTGAAAGAATTAAAATATAGTTTCACTAGAGATGACCTGATAAGTTGCTGATGAAGAAGGGGATGCCTTGGGCATCCCCAAGCTTAGACGCTTGAGTCTTCTTGAAATATGCTGGGGTGATCCATGGGAGCATCCCCAAGCTTAAGCTCTTCACTCTTCTTGATCACATTATATCATCCTTCTCTCTTGACCCTTGAAAACTTCCGCCACACCAAACTCAAGTAATTCTCATTAGAGGGTTAGTGCACAATCAAAAACTCACATGTTCTATAAGGACACAAACATGACCGTTACTTTTAACATTAACTACTGCCACTGATGTTATGTGAAGCTCTTCACCCTAAAAAAGAATTCCACTCAACACTAGTAAAAGAGAGAATGCGAAAAATAAAAGACAGAATCTGTCTAAACAGAACAGTCCTAAAGACGAATTTTTTCGAGGCACTTACGTTGCTCAGATCGAAAAATGCAAACTAACGAAAGATGCGTACATATCTGAGGATCACGCACAAAAATTGCAGATTTAAATAATTTTTCTGTGATTTTACAGAAGTAAAACGGTGAACAGCAGAAATCTGTTCCTGCGCAGAAATCCAAATCTAGCATCATCTTCCTATTAGAGGCAATACTTGGCACAACAATGCGATAAAATAAAGATACAAAGGAATTGTTACAGAAGTAAACAACTCCTTGACTCAAAAAGAAAAGAAAAATTGCAGAAATAAAATAATGGGTTGTCTCCCATAAGCGCTTTTCTTTAACGCCTTTCAGCTAGGCGCAGAAAGTAAGAATCAAGTGTTTCCAAGTGATGAGCATCAACAATCTTACGCTTAGCTCTCTTACCCTTACCCTTATCTTTAGGAAATACTTGGTTACACATAGGTGAAGAGGCGAAATTCATAGTGCCTTGGCCCATCTATTATTGCTCCAAAGCGTTTCAACAGAGATCTTCCAAGCGTAATTTGTTCTTCCTGCACATTCAATGACAAGATAATCAATAGATATTGTTATCCCAGGAGTTTTGTAAATACTCCTTCGGCTACTCCTTTGGTAATTTAATAGTATTATCACCAAAATTATACAATTTTCGCATTTGGAAAGCTCCCAAAGATTTAAGGAATCAAAATTTCCTTGGGCATTAAACAAATTCAGACATGATATCACAACGAGCATGGAAGTTTCACCATTGATAACAACTTTTATGAGGGAATCCATCCCGATGGTTCAAAATTTACTGGCACATTATCATAGTGTTCACGAATCTGATTATACCCTTCTTTTAGACCAGATATGTTTGTTTCAAGAGTATTTAATCTAGCATTATGCTTCAAAGCCGAATCAATTTTACTGATTGGAGGGCTAGAAATTGTAATCATTTTTTTATAGCATTAAAAGCTTGATCCCCATCATAACGAAGGAAATCTCCTCCTACCACAGCATCTAAAGCATATCTGTAGCAAAGAACAAGACCAAAATAAAAGCTACTAAGGAGCAGGCTTAAAGTCATTTTAGGTTCAGTTTTAGCATAGGACTCAAAAATTCTAGACCAAGCATCTTTAAAACTCTCTCACTCCCTTGCTTGAAAGTGAAATCTCTTCCTCAGGTGACATGATACAGGAACAGGGCTAGACATGATAACAAGACTGAAAGTAACAATTCGAAATAAGCAACTAATTTTTTTGTGTTTTTGATAAATAAAGCAAACAAGACAAGATAAAAATAAACTAAGCAAGACAATAACAAAGTAAAGAGATTGGAAGCGTGAAACTCCCCTTGCAGAAATCCTCTTGCTCCCCGGCAACGGCGCCAGAAAAATTGCTTGATGACATGGATCACACATTCGTCGGGAGACCCAAGAGGAAGGTATAAAGCAGTGTAGCAGCAGTTTCCTCAGTATGAAACCAAGGTTTAATCGAACCAGTAGGAGTAAGAAATCACTTCTGAAGTTGTCAGTGGCGCGCTGACGTGGAACCTGCACACAACAAATCAAACTACTTTGCCCCAATGAAACAGTGAGGTTGTCAATCTCACCGGCTTGCTGAAAACAAAGAATTAAACGTATGGTGTGGAAAATAGTGTTTAATTGCAGAGAATGAAAAGGAACAATGATTGCAGTTGGTCGTATTATCAGTGTAAAAGAATGGACCGGGGTCCATAGTTCACTAGTGGTGACTCTCCATAAAAGATAACTAACATGCTGGGTGAACAAATTACAGCTGGGCAATTGACAAAATATTGAGCATATGACAATGCATATATATGACATGATGATTATTATGATATTCATGTGGGCATTACGACAAATACATAGACCGTTATCCAACAGTGTCTATGACTAATAATCCACCTCCAGGTTGTCATACCGAGTTCCCCGTTGGTATTATGTTGCAAGCAACGGATAATCGCATTAAGTAATGTGCGTAATGTAAATAAATGCATTAGACCTAACGGCGCACCCTTAAGCTAAGCATCGGTTATTTTATCCCTCGTGGCAACAGCACATCCACAATCTTAGAAGTTGCTGTCACTCTCCCAGATTACCGGAGGCATGAACCCACTATCTAGCATAAATACTAACTCTTGGAGTTACAAGCTGAAAGGACACGGATGTCGCCTAGAGGGGGGGGGGGGTGAATAGGCGATTAAAATTCTTTTACGGTTTAGGCTTGAATAAATGCGGAATAAAACTAGCGTTTAATTTATCAAGCACGAAACCTAAACAAGCTAGGTTTACCTATGTGCACCAACAACTTATGCTAAACAAGATAAGCAAATATGTGATAGCAAGATATATTACTTCAAGCTCGAAGGCTATCACAAAGTAAATTGCATAAGTAAGAAGCTCGGGTATAGAAATACCGAGGCACTATGGAGACGATGATTTATCCCGAAGTTCACTTCCCAATGGAAGCTACGTCTCCGTTGGAGCGGTGCGGAGTCACAAAGTGATCCCCGAATAGCCGTCAAATGGCACACCGTAATCTCCTTCGTGCCTCCACCAATGCGGAGTGCCACGAACCACTATGGGACACTTAAGGGTGGTCACCGAACCCGTACAAGGATGAGGCACACTCCACAACTTAATTGGAGGCTCTCACCGAATTCCCGCGGCTCCCAAAGCCACAAGAATCACAAGGTTGGGGCGCGTCTACACAACTTAATTGGAGGCTCCCAACAATCCCGCGAGCCACCAAAACTCCGAGATCAACTAGGACCGTCTAGGGCACTCCAAGTACCCAAGAGGACAAGCTCTAGGGCACCCCAAGTACCCAAGAGTAACAAGCTTCTCAACTTCGATTTCCACGTATCACCGTGGAGAACTCAAACCGATGCAACCGATGCGATGGGCAAGAACACAAGAAGTGCTCAAAATCCTTCACTCTCAAATCCCACCAAAGCAACTAATGCTATTGGGGGGAGAAGAGAGGAAGAACAAAGAGGAACACCAAATCCCTCAAAGATCTAGAACCAAAAGCTTCCCCTCACTTAGAGGAGAGATTGATTGGTGGAATGGTGGATCTAGATCTCCTCTCTCTTTTCCCTCTAATTGGAGGCAAGAATCATGGAGGAATAGAGAGATAGCAAGCTCAAAGAAGGTCAACAATGGGGGGAAACACGAGCTCAAGAACAATATCCTTTGGGGAAGAAGGGGGGCCTTTTATAGGTCCCCACGAAAAAGAGTCGTTGCAGTCCAGAAAACATTGGATTATCCGATTCAACTTTTACAGGATAATCCGATTGACAGGATTATCCGATTCAACTTTTACAGGATAATCCGATTGACAGGATTATCCGATTCAACTTTTACAGGATAATCCGATTGATTCCAGTGCGCAACCAAACAAGTCCTTAGCCGTTTTCGCGAGAAAACTTAAGAATCGGATATTCTGAATCAGCCTTGATCGGATATTCCGAAAAGCTCCAGTATGCATTGTCTTTAAAGTCCTTAGCCGAATTCGAGCAATCTTGAGAATCGGATAATCCGAATCAAAGTTGATCGGATAATCCGATTCCCCTGTTTGAGCAAAACAGACAGAAACAGCAAAACCTGAAATGCAATAACTTTCTCGTTCGAACTCCAAAACAGGTGAATCCAATTCTGTTGGAAAGGTAGCGACAAGAGCTGTACTACAAAAAGTGGAAATATTAAGGGTCACAAATATAGAGGGGATACCACACATGGGAAGGTGTGGACCCTATCTCGAAGGTGGACCGATAATATTTCCAACCTGAAAACGCAACAAGTTTTCCATACGAAATCCGTTTTCGGAGAACTTGGGCTTGTCATGAAGATCACAACAAGCACCAAAACCCAACAAGGAGAAAATCCAAATAAGAACCAAGAAAGATGATGAAGGAAAATATGCAAAGGTTTGAGCTCTCTCCAACTGATACGCTAAAGCTCAATCGAGAGCCCCTCTTGATAGTACGGTATCTATCCTATAACCCGGTCTCCCAACTAGTACCACGAGACCGGTAAAATAGAAACCCTATCATACCTTTGCCTTGCGCATTCCACTTGAGCTAGATAACGTCGATCTTGATCTCTTCAAGTGGATCACCTTTCTTGATTGCGCTTCGCTTGGTGAAGACTCAAACATTGCTCCCCCATACTCCACTATGGGAGAGCCTCTCTTAGGCACATCTTCACATGAACATTATCTCTAAATGGGTGACAAGCTTCAAGCCTAGGATTTCTTCGAGATGCTCCTCTTGAACTTGCGCTTCTCAACATTGATGACGAACACCACTTGACGTCATCGATCATGGGCCATATGAAATCTTCATTTGATGCAAGCCCATAGAAAGATACCTAACCACACATAGAAATGCTACACACATATCATGGGTTAGTTCACAAAGCTATATGGACAATTGCTTACCATACCAAGAGATACATGATCCCACTTGGTACATCTTGTAGCTTTGTGTGTTGATCAATACTTGATCAACCTTGTATCTTTTCTTCTCTTTTCAATAGATGATGTCTTGAAGATAACCATGATAGATCACATAATTCTTTTCTTCTATACATACTTGCAATATGCTCAACTCGATGATCTTGATGCCAAATACTTCATTATATCAATATATTCATGGCATCAACCTTGAATCCAACATATGGAGTTCAAGCATGGTCTATGGACAAACACTACAAGCACAACTCAATGCAACCATTAGTCCATAGGAATTGTCATTAATTACCAAAACCACACATGGGGGCGCCATGCCCTTTCACAAGCATCTACTAGTAACGGAAAGCATGCAAGATCATAAATAACATATAAGATAGATTGATAATAAACTTGACATAGTATTCAATATTCATCAGATCCCAGCAAACACAACATGTAGCATTACAATAAGATGATCTTGGTCATGATAGGCAGCTCACAAGATCTAAACATGATAGCATAAAGTGGAGAGACAACCATCTAGCTACTGCTATGGACCCGTAGTCCAAAGATGAACTACTCACGCATCACTCCGGAGGCAGGCATGGTGACGTAGAGCCCTCCGGTGATGATTCCCCGCTCCGGCAGGGTGCCGGGAAGAGCCTCTGAACCCTCCCAAGCTAGGGTTGACGGCGGCGGAGTCTCTGGAACTTTTCGTGGATAATGGCTCGGGTGTCTAGGGTTTCCCGTGAAGATGAATAAATAGGCGAAAGGGCGGCGGCTGGAGCGACCCGAGGGGCCCACACCACACCGCGGCGCGGTTGGAGGTGGGGCCGCGCCGCCCTATGGTGTGGCCGCCTCCTCGGTCGCCTCCGTCTCTCCTTTGGACTCCGTGTATGTGTTGGAAAAATAGGAGGTCCTGTCCAGGTTTCGTCCAATTCCGAGAATATTTCCAGAATAGCTTTTCTGAAATACAAAAATAGCAGAAATAGGAACTTGCACTGTGGCATCTTGTTAATAGGTTAGTCCCAGAAAATGCATAAAAATGCTATGAAGTGTATGTAAAACATGTAGAAATTGGTATAATATCAACATGGAACATCAGAAATTATAGATATGTTTGAGACGTATCAACTATGTATTGTGCTCCTATGCCAATGCGTGTAGGTGTCTCACTGGGCGGTTATGTTGTTCAGGTCGACAAGATGTCCATCTCACCGACGTGAAGGCACCTCAACTGTATCTCCAAGCAGACAACTCTTCACAACATCAAGATGAAGTAGAATGGAGATGTTAGCTATTGTATCTCCATTTTTTCACCATTAGTTTCTTTTCATATCGACTCAGCTTGTCAGCCGTTAACTCGAGTGTAAAAAAGGAGCAGATGTGAGCTTCATTTTTCACCCTGGTTTCTTATCGTCATTAATTTCCATCCATTTCAAAACTTGTTCAAGAAGTAATGATCATTTTGTTAGATAATTATGTCATAAGAGTGATAATTAGTTTGCATATTTTGAATTTCAAATAACCAGGAAGACCAAGGAATAATGTGTTACCTGATCAAGGTTTTGTCCAGTTAACATGTAGTTCTGTAATGGAAGAAACCATTCATACATATTTCATATTTGAGGATGAAACGGTCTTTTCAGCTCTCCATTTACAAGGCTGAGAACAACATTGCTATTCCAGCTTTATTTGAAGGTCCTTTACTTCGAGCTATGCCAGCTATATGGGGATATGGCTTCAAATTACATGGCAGGTACTAGCCGATTTTGGATTTATTTGAATTAAAAATCGAGGACTGGGCTTTTAATTGAAGTTGGTTCCATGACCAAATGCACAGGTCTCATTTGGTCATTTACTCTTTGACCAAATATGTCACTATACTGTTGCTTTTCTCGAGTACACAATTTTGCTCACATAATGCAATAGTGGCAATAGTGTCTTTTCATATCCCTATTTATCACTATTAGTGCTCAAAATGAACTAGAGTGTTAGATTAGCATAGAAATTTAGACCAAGTATCAAATAAGGAAGTTTTTTTTTCAAGACCAAATATTGAATCACATTTTTGAACAGTCAAATAAACAATTGCACAATAAAATGGGTTGTCACTTGACGAGTTCACGGGGTGAAAATCGACGCAAAGAGTCGTTCAAGTTATATAAATCTCCAAAACACAAAGTTAAATTATAACTATGTTTTATTTGTCATCATATTTTTTGTGTTCTATGGCAACGCACATGCATTCACCTAGTCACCTATAATAAAAACAGGGTTCACGATATAAAAATGTATTCATGTATTTTCAGAAATTAAAACTTGTTCACCTATAATAAAAATAGTTCACAATAAATGTAGTAAATGGATAAAAATGGTTCACAATAAATTAAAAAGTGTCCATCTATAATAAAGAATGGCTCACAATAAAAGAAAAGGTGTTCACGTATAAAGTGATTCACGAAAAATGGTTCATATATTTCTAGAGACCAGAAATAAAATGAAATATGAAAAAATAAAAATAAAAGAAACGACAAAAACGAAAATAAGAAAAACAAAAACACGAAGAAGAAAAAAAGAACACAAACGGGCACACCCATACGGAGCAACTCTATGGGCAGGTCGGTGCACACGGTCGCTTAGAGTGAGGTATAGTGCTCACGTCGACGAATGTGTAAGGGTGGGGCTAAACTTTAGTCATACACTGCTAATTTGGTAAGAGTTGCACCACCTTATAAGATGATCTCTTCTATGATTAGAATGAGCATGAGAATTGGAGACCTACATGTGTGCTCCTTCTCGGCCACCCGCCTCGCTCTTGCCTCGTCACGATACGACGCACACGAATCATTATCGAACGCATTAATTACTCTACCATTTCCGGTTCGTTTAGGTCGTGGTATGTTACCGGCTCAGACGAGTGATTATTCTTCACGTCTAACCTGTCGTTTCAGAACATTGCGCCAACGCTCATGTATTCTCCATCCCTTCTCCTCCCTCTTCACGTAATCCTATATGTGAGAGAGGCGATCAGATTTTTGGGGAACACACTCGTGTGACTACTGGCATCGTCTCCTTCCCAACAACGACTTCTTCCGCGACATCAGCTACCTCTTTATCGACATGCGTGATGCCATTAGCGGTTCTGCTTCCGTTACACCGTTCATGATGTTGATTCCATGTTTGACTAACTATTAGAATCATGTCTCTAGTATGTGCTTCATATTTGATCTATGTGTCTACTTTGTTATTCTATATGATTAGTTTAATTTCTTTTATTGTCATCATGTTTTATTTAATGTTTATTCGGATTATATCGTAGTAATTTGCACATATTTGCAACAATAACCCCTCCTGGAAATACACATGCGGCTACGTTCGCATCCAAATCAAAGTCCGATGGTCTATTCTATATGTTGTTAGGAAAACAATAACAAAAGTGACTGAATGTAACTATAAGGAAAACGCTCATGCTAGGGCAAAGTACTCGTGTGAATTGTAGGTTGCCATGACCTTGCTCGCGTTCACGGGATCGCCCACCCTTCCGCCAGCCCAATAGCGCAACATTCTTTTTTTGGCACAGTTATTCAGGTCGTATTTGTCGCGATGGGTTCAGTTTGTAGATAAGAGTGATTAGGAGTGATTTAGTGAAGGTCTTGATCACTACTACTGGTGTCAGCTCCTATGTACCAGCTCTGTCCCTGAGCTACAGCTCCAATGCCAGTTGCGAACATCTAATAAATTTGTAACAACTTAGCACGAATTTTATTGAGAAAGCACGCGAGATGTTGCAGGGTTATCTGTTTTTACTTCAAATTTGTGTGTTCTACGTGTTTTTCGATATTCTTACGTTCTTCCAAATTGTAAGAAAGGCGTATGACTTTTGTTGCGACATCATGTTGCAATGTATATTGGGCGTTTGCTTCAAGTTTCCTTGTTTTCTTTAAATGTTGTTTCACAACCTTTTCGAAATACCTCAAACATTGTTTTTCTTGTGACTTTTGTTAAAGTATGTGATATTTTTTTGTTGCAAATGAATTTGTAGCAAACAAAAAACTTTTTTGTTGCTGCAAACACATGTCTTTTTTTGTTAACTAGCACAGTGGCCCGCCCAATGGGCGGGCATCATCTTTAAAAGAATGTATAAAATCTATGTTGACCATGTATACATTTATACATATTCTATTAAATCCATGATAATTCCAATTACGGTCAAATAAATACAATTTTCTGAATATAGTTAATACAAATATTTAGAGTGGCATTGTGGTTTGCAGGTGAAAAAGTATGCAAAAGAATTAGCAGACATATGTTTCCTAGAGATTATGTGTCCTCTGGCCTTCTCTTAGTAAAATAAGATAGTTCCATTAGCATACATTTCTAGAGCTGGAAGCTATTACTGTGTTATCTAGCTTATTCTTATATTGTTTCTTCCTTGCTTGGGGTTATTACACTCAAGCCTAATACGAATGCAATATCATTTCCTGACTCCTTCCATTTAATAGAATAAGCGAGCCTTAGTTTAAATGCAACATAACACTGAACAACTATGAGTAATAAAGAACCATAGGAGACTCGTTGCCAACATAACTCGATTCCAAACATGAAGTTATACATAGCCGTTCATTAGAGCAAAACTATCACTGCAACTGAATAACCATGTAATATTCTATTGCGCAATTTCAGAAGTGAGCTTCTTCCAAGAAAGTATCATTTACCAGATCCTATGAAAAAACGCAAAACATAAGAAAGGCCGCATTTGTTGAGCATCGCTTGCCCATGAAATTATTTCCTTGGGAAAGAAATCATAGAATTAAGTAATCTAAAGCTTACCAGCAATCCAGCATACATCAAGGAGCATATGAGTTGGCATTCCTTCGTCAATTCGCGGAGGTGCTCCCACCATTTTAAAAGCTTGTGGAGGCTAAATGCAGATCAATATGTTGCTGCCACATATTTATGTGATACATGAGTAATCTGAGGTCTTCTACAAAGCCTATATTTTACAATTCCGGAGTGAACAAAACTTGAAAATTGGGATATTTAGTTGATTTCAACCTTGTTTTCTAACTTAAAATAGTTGCATTGCACAATGCTCCAAATTGATGAAACCACCCAGGATTCAGTATTACATATAGCAGGTTGCCGACCGCATAAAACTATTATTTCACATCTAAAACAAACACAAATGCTGAATTCCATCAATGGTAGAAGTTTTTCAGTAACCGTTCCTCTTGCAAGATCTCAAGTATCAAGAGATTAATGGAAGTAATTGTTTTATGCAAGTAAGATATTTGTGCGAAAAATAGATGCAATGTATCCCCATTTTTTAAGCTCAGTATACATATTGTCTTAGTCTAATCTACGGAAGTAATGACAATGCCAAATGAATTTCATAGATACTAATGTTGCTGAGCATCTAATGAAAACAATAGCACATAAAAAAATCTTATATATATACCAATTTGCATACACTTGCAGGATGCAAGAAATCAAACTTATTCTTGAATATTATAACAGAGTACGTCCGTAATCTTTCTCAAATGGCTTAATTGCTAATATAAGCTCTTGATCTTTTCGCAATCTGGGATCCTATTCTCCATAGAAAACTGAGGATGTACCCTTGGATATTTGGACTGACGCATTACCTTGTAAACAAATTCATATTAAGCCATTTGAGAAAGTCAGTATACAATAAGAAACCAATCTGATCAGGGTCCTAGATTTCTGAAAGATGTATTCTTCGTTGATCCGTGAACCAATGGATTCGATTCTGAAACAGACCAAAAAGATGAGTTAATACAATTGAATTGCTTTCCATATTAGTTGATGGTCATCATATATAGTCGTCACTTCTCCTGCATGATGTATCCGAAATGTGCATATTTTTTAAAGTGCAGAAAAGAGTTTGCCTCTTACATAAACGCACTTACCAGCAACATGGCTGAGAGAGCATTTGCCAAAAATAAGGTAACAATCCACCTCTAAAATTAATCCTGCATGATGCTAGGAATGTACTCCTACAAATACGTATTTGTGAGAATATGCATCCTTGTAGAATATATGCATGAGAAAAGTCGGTACGCACATTTGTATATCTGATTGTGCTAGCTCCCTCCAGCGCTGCATATGGTAGCTTGATGGACCGGCCGGCCAGTTCGATGCTCGCTGAACGTACAAGGCCGGTCAAGTGCTGGTAGAGGTCCGCAAGTGGACGCGCAACCCAGGATGAAGTTTTCCGAGGAGCATGATGGCAGCTCGGCCGATGCCTAAAATCTGTTGCTACTCCTCCGGTCGTAATTAACTGTCGGGGAAAATAAACTGTGCTAGTACAGATTTCCTATACAGTTCACGACAGTTTTTCTGGATCGGAGGTAGTACAAAAAAATTAATTGCATAGATTTGCCACGTGCAATAAATCACAATGATTCTTGAAAAATTATAACCGAGTACCTCTGTAATCATTCTCCTTAAAGTTCTGCATATTAATTACCAATATAATCATCTTGATCTGTCCAAAATATTTATTGCAATTAGGGACCTATGCTCCATAGAAAACCGAGGGCGCCCTTTGCTCCTCGTACTGACGCATCACCTTGCAAACAAAACTCAGAATAAGCCATTTGAGAAAGTCGGTATACAATAAGAAAACTAATCTGACACGAGTCCTAGATGTCTAAAATATGCATGCTTCATTGTTTTTTTTGAAACGAATGCATGCTTCATTGATCCGCGAACCAATGAATTCGCGCGGGGACGAAACTGAAATTTTCGAGATCCATGATGGCAGCTTGGCCAGTGACACACCTTTTTTGTAATTTTGTTTTCTTAATAATGATTAACACTTTCAATATATAGTACAATACTTGAAAGAGAGTGTAGTACCCTTCGTACGTTATTATGTTTACGTGAGCCTAAATAGTATTTGTTTCCACTCTATTATATGTATTCACTCTTATTGCCAATACCATTGATTGACATAGGTGTGGTTTTCATTCCATTGCCATTGCAGACTCTTACATGCTTTGGTCTAACCTATGATGTTGGTCTTTATGAATCTATACTCAAACTATCATTTCCATTGCTCTTTAATTTTACAATGATCTTCACCACGGCTATGTTATCTCCAGAATAGAAAATCGTAATTAGTTTATGTAATGGTACCTTATTTATGTTTGAACATTCCCTTGCTCAAATAAAGGACTATATATACCTAATATATGTCATCCTCTTACAGCTTGAGGTTTAGAGTTAATGGTAAGAATAGAAAAGAAAATATAGTAAGGCAAGTTGAACATAGAAATGGATTATGTGGTATTGGCCAGGTTAATCATTGAGAAAAACCTCATCAAGTTGGTCTGTGACTACTACATGTTGGATGGAACATGAGCCTAATTGTTTTTTGAATATTACGAATTCATCCAAAATTCAGTATTAAAATATCCTAGGTGATAGCCTGCATGTACTTAAATTTTTGAGTCGCAAGTTTCACATACCTCACAGACAGAGCTAAGGTGAGCTTAAATTTATGTGTCAGTGAAAAATGCTCGCTTGACATACTTGTATTTCAACCTAGAAACATATAGATGGTTTTAGCTTCTCTTATATATTTACATGGTTCCTCCCGTTCAATGTAACCGTGATGTTGCAGCAACACTCCATTTTGATTATTTTAATTGCAAAGACGTAAGCATATGTATATATGTAACATGAAGAGAATATAATGATACATGAAAGTCTAACCCTGTTCCTCGGTAATCATGTAGATTTTTCAGTTTGTTTTCTCCTTGAAGTTTTGCATCTCTTTCATCGTCCATGAATAACCTGAAATTCAAGTATGCTAACCGACATTAAGCATCTTGACATTACCTTTGAGAAACAATTGCTCCAATCAGGGATCCTAAGCGTCCTGTTGGATAGAGCTCGTACCCTTTACTCCACGGCCTGACGAATTTTCTTGCAAAAAAAATTGAGAGTAAAGCTATTGAGTAAGTCATGATGCAATCTGAAAGCACAAATATAATAGGATACCGAGAGGTTACACATTCAAAACAAAGCTTTGTTATGATCAATGGAACTATATCCAGAAAACAAAGAATTAATCCGTGAACCAAGAATAAATTTATTATGAGTATGAAGCATGATTTAGTAATGAAGACGTTAGAAAAACAACTGCATGTCCGGGCAGTTTTTTACCATAGCGAACGCTGAAGTTTTCACCTTAGATAGGACTGTGGTGGTTATTAGGCTGATGCTTTACCATATGCAAATGCATACATCCATAATTGTCTCCCTTCTAGAGTTTTGAATATCTACCCGATGTAGTTTCAGGGTCACGCATGAGAATCTAACTACAAGTTAATCTGAAGAAGGGATTGCACGGATGCAGCTAGCTTTAATTACTTGCAATTGATTGCAATAGTACTGTCCAAGACTACTGCATGTACGTACACAGTCAAGATACACATAATGGATGCATCCTAAGTTAGCATACAGCTGAGGCTCGTACCTGCAGGTGGAGTAGATTGCGGCAAGATCACCTGGCGAAAAACATGAGCCTCTGTGCAGATTGTACTTGGTGACGGCCGGCCGGCCGATGACACCGTTGCAATACAGCGGTGGCGGTGTACGTACCCAACCTTAGTTCTCTCTCTAAAGCAGATCCGATTACTTGCAAGATCGATGCATAGTAGGGTAGCAGCTGAGGCTGGTACCTGCAGGTGGAGTAGATTGCGGTGCATGGACTTGGTCGAGGCCGGCCGGCCGACGGCGCTGCTGCAAATACAGTGAGCGTCGTACACTCGTACGTACCTAATCTAGGTTTTCTATCAGAAAATTTGATCGTACCTTGTCTTATGACAGTCTTCGATCCATCTTGCAGGCAGCTAACTGAAAGGTCAACTGCTCATGTGCATGGACTTGGTCGATGTAAACGGCGGTGGCGGCCGCGTGCGTGAGGACTGGGTTTGTTCTTTCGTCGATGGAGGAGTCGATCTGTAGCATGTTAGATCTGTAGCATATTAGTTAGATGTAAATTTTTTTTTTACATGAGCTAGACGAAGGGGTACCAAAAAACTTATGAAGGGTATTGGTGGGTAATTTTTTCAAGTTTTAATGTCGGTAAATTATCTCTAACATCCATCGGTTGCTATTGACTAAAAAGTTAAATTAATGGCCAGATGTTTCTGATTTTTGTGGGATTTTCTAACTAATTCTCTAATTTTTGGTTAGCCCATAATGCACTTTTAATATATAATAGATTATTGTGATATTTCTTGACATGGTTGTTGCTTTTGTTTAAACGAGAATGCGACATTTTTTGAGATATGTGTGAGCGGAGTAAACTTTTAAAATGTTAGACGAATTTCCATGTGTTTGCAGCAACAAATAAGTTTTCTTTTTTTGCTACAAATTCATTTGCAATAAAAAAAATATCACATACTTTAACAAAAGTCACAAAAAAAAACAATGTTTGAGGTATTTCGAAAAGGTTGTGAAACAACATTTAAAGAAAACAAGGAAACTTGAAGCAAACGCCCAATAAACTTTTATAATCTTGAAACGAATTTCGATGAAATCTGCAGGTTGCTATCGGATTGTGTGCTAATCTTTTTGTCTTGCCTGCATGTGCTAATTTTGGTTTGCTCAATGCAATAGTTACTGCTAAGACTTCTCAGTTTACTCAGATTGCTTTAAACTTTTGGTCTGAATCTTCTCACTTGGGAATATTTTGTTTCAAGCACATGTGTTTGATAAGGCATGGATGTCGATCGTTTGGTTTTAAAATTATGTTCCTCTGCCAGTTAACTGTCAAGATGGCTCAGTTGTACACTACTTATGAACTTGTAATCTGAATCTTCCCATGCGTGTATCTTTCTTATTGCATTATGCTCGTTTGGTTTTAAAATTCCGTTCAGCTGGTAAGATTATGTCTGAATGATGGACTTGTTACACCTGTGTACTCTCGGCTATAGTTACCAGGTGTATCTTGCTTACTGCATTAATGAAAATGATTGTATGCCGCATGTGCCAAATAATGTTAACACTGGGGCCTGGGGGGAGTAGCGTCTGCGAAATGTAGTGTGTCCTCCTCTCCACCCCTGCAGAAAAAAGAAGGCCTTGTTCCTGCCTCACGCAACCGCTGTCGGTGACCAGATGTTTCTCACGAGGTAATTGATTTCATCCTCTTGTAGTTTTGGTTTTTGATTTTTCTTTCCCTCTTTACATCAATTTGATCTGTCGCCGTGTTGAGCAGCGATGGTGATGGGGGGTAGTTGATCTTCGTGGGGTTTTCTCGGTGTGTGCAGGATGGAGTAGGGCTGTGGGGTCAACACCTTCTCCTTGGAGGGGCGACTGTCCCGGGTCCAGTACGCCATTGAGGCCATCAAGGGGAAGATTCATTTTTCATTTGTGGGCTTTGGGAGCCACAAGTGCATATGCATGTCTTTGTAGTCTATACTCTCTACTCTGTAATCATGAAGCACCTAATGAAAATATTCATGTATAAATAGCATTTTTGGGTGCACAAAAAGGGAATCTATTAAACTCCTGAAGTTTCCCTTGTTGCATTTAATATCTTGGAGAGTAGTTTGTATCCCCTTTAAAATGTCCGAATGACCATTTTCCTGACTTTACATCTAATTGAAACAACATACATCCAGGTATACCCTGAAGGGACTCACTTCATAATTCCATGGTTTGAAATGCCAACCATTTATGATGTCTTTTCTCGCTCCAATCTTGTTGAGTGCACTTCTCCAAGCAAGGATCTCCAGATGTTAAATATAATTTGTTCCTAGATTTTCATTTTTCTCATTTCTGGCTTTTTGGGATCTAAATCGATGTATAAATGTGTATTTGAAACTTTATACACTCATACTGCATCTATTATCCTGCTCGACCCCTTTTGTTGTCATAAAGCTCCTGATCATTCAAAACAGAATTCTTGTGTTTATTTGTTAAAGTGAAATTCTCTATTGCCAGTGGACTATGTATTGTGCTCCTATGCCAATGCGTGTAGGTGTCTCACTGGGCGGTTATGTTGTGCAGGTCGACAAGATGTCAATCTCACCGACGTGAAGGCACCTCAACTGTATCTCCAGGCAGACAACTCTTCACAACATCAAGATGAAGTAGAATGGAGATGTTAGCTATTGTATCTCCATTTTTTCACCATTAGTTTCTTTTCATATCGACACAGCTTGTCAGCCGTTAACTCAAGTGTAAAAAAGGAGCAGATGTGAGCTTCATTTTTCACCCTGGTTTCTTATCGTCATTAATTTCCATCCATTTCTAAACTTGTACAAGAAGTAATGATCATTTTGTTAGATAATTATGTCATAAAAGGTATAATTAGCTTGCATATTTTGAATTTCAAATAACCACTAAGACCAAGGAATGATGTGTTACCTGATCAAGGTTCTGTCCAGGTAACATGTAGTTCTGTAATGGAAGAAGCCATTCATACATATTTCATATTTGAGGACGAAACGGTCTTTTCAGCTCTCCATTTACAAGGCTGAGAACCACGTTGCTATTCCAGCTTTATTTGAAGGTCCTTTGCTTCGAGCTATGCCAGCTATATGGGGATATGGCTTCAAATTACATGGCAGGTACTAGCCGATTTCTGATTTATTTGAATTAAAAATCGAGGACTGGGCTTTTAATTGAAGCAGGTTCCATGACCAAATGCACAGGTCTCATTTGGTCATTTACTCTTTGACCAAATATGTAACTATACTGTTGCTTTTGTCGAGTACACAAGTTTGCTCACATAATGCAATAGTGTCTTTTCATATCCCTATTTATCACCATTAGTGCTCAAAATGAACTAGAGTGTTAGATTAGCATAGAAATTTAGACCAAGTATCAAATAAGGAAGATTTTTTTCAAGACCAAATATTGAATCACATTTTTTAACAGTCAAATAAACAATTGCACAATAAAATGGGTTGTCACTTGACGAGTTGACGCGGTGAAAATCAACGCAAAGAGTCGTTCAAGTTATATAAATCTCCAAAACACAAAGTTAAATTATAACTATGTTTTATTTGTCATCATATTTTTTTTGTTCCGTGGCAACGCACAGGCATTCACCTAGTCACCTATAATAAAAACATGGTTCACGATATAAAAATGTATTCATGTATTTTTAGAAATTAAAACATGTTCACCTATAATAAAAATAGTTCACAATAAAATGTAGTAAATGGATAAAAATGGTTCACAATAAATTAAAAAGTGTCCATCTATAATAAAGAATGGCTCACAATAAAATAAAAGGTGTTCACGTATAAAGTGATTCACGAAAAATGGTTCATATATTTCTAGAAAACAGAAATAAAATGAAATATGAAAAAATAAAAATAAAAGAAACGACAAAAACGAAAATAAGAAAAACAAAAACACGAAGAAGAAAAAAGAACACAAACGGGCACACCCATACGGAGCAACTCTATGGGCAGGTCGGTGCACACGGTCGCTTAGAGCGAGGTATAGTGCTCGCGTCGACGAATGCGTAAGGGTGGGGCTAAACTTTAGTCATACACTTCTAATTTGGTAAGAGTTGCACCACTTTATAAGATGATATCTTCTATCATTAGAATGAGCATAAGAATTGGAGACCTACATGTGTGCTCCTTCTCGGCCACCCGCCTCGCTCTCGCCTCGTCACGATACGACGCACACGAATCATTATCGAACACATTAATTACTCAACCATTTCTGGTTCCTTTAGGTCGTGGTATGTTACCGGCTCAGACGAGTGATTATTCTTCACGTCTAACCTGTCGTTTCAGAACATTGCGCCATCGCTCATTAATACGTCTCAAACGTATCTATAATTTCTGATGTTCCATGTTGATATTATACCAATTATTACATGTTCTACATACACTTCATAGCATTTTTATGAATTTTCTGGGACTAACCTATTAACAAGATGCCACAGTGCCAGTTCCTGTTTTATGCTGTTTTTGTATTTCAAAAAAGTTATTCTGGAAATATTTGTGGAATTGGACGAAACCTGGACAGGACCTCCTATTTTTCCAACACGTACATGGAGTCCAAAGGAGAGACGGAGGCGACCGAGGAGGCGGCCACAACATAGGGCGGTGCGGCCCTGTAACACCCCGAAAATTTAAACCTAATTTTAGTGGTGTTTTATGACACCTGAAAAACTTTTTCTGTTTTCCTAAATATTTCTTCAAATCTTTGAGGATGAATTGACTTGGGAATTGCTCCCTCAAGAATTTTCCAGTGATCCCCGAACCACTCCGTCACCCGTGATAATTTTGATGATTAGGTTTTCCCTCGAAAACCCTAGCCCTAATTATTGAACTTTTAAACCATTTTTTCCACCTACCAAAGGAAAGCCTATTTCCATAGCTAGAAAAATTCTACTAAAAATACCAGAGGACTCCCCTATCCATATAAAGACAATCCATGCAAAAATATTGCATACTTCAATGCAATATTTCCAAGTTAGGCACTATTTTCCAAACTACCCTTTCTGATCCAGAAATGTTTGAGTCAAGCTATGCATCTCCATAAATTCTGATAAATTCAGGGGATGAATATTTTTGCATTCCCTGCACTTCATCTTTTCTAGCCAAACCCATTTGAGCAACTTTTTGACCTACTTCCTTCGTAAGGCCATTTTCATGCCTTTTCGGAATCTTCAAGCAAACCCTATTTCTAGACATCCAATTGAGCTCATACTCCATAGACACCCTCCCTGTGCCACAAGAACTCAGTGGTAATTTTTGGGGATTTTTCTGAGTTGTGCAAGACTCCTTTCATTTCATCGAGCACCTTCGGTGTTTTTGGTTTTCTGGAAAATCTATTTTACAAAGTTTGGAATCCCCGTGGGATTTTTGTTTGGTTGTGTTCCTCTCGTCGTTGCGAACCCAGTGATGGAAACCGTTGTCCGTTTGGTGCCCCGAGTCACCGGGAACGCATAGATGCCGCCGTGTCGCGCTCTGGACGTTCAGGACGCACACTTTGGCATGACCTAAACTCGCTTAGCACTGACCTAATCCTCCTTCACCAGTGCAGCCTCGTGGAGAACTGTGATGCCCTGTGCATCCAGCACGACTGCCTCACCCCCCTCCTCGTTCTTATCCCTCCCAGGTGGAGGAGAAGCATCGGGAGTCAACCATTCCTCTGGGTAAAGCCACCCGAGCGAACCCTAGCCATTCCCCACCTCCTCCTCCCTCTCGTTCCCTTGCTAGCCACCACTCCCCAGCTTGAGTTCGTCGAAAACCTCCGCAACCGAAGCTCTAGAAAAACTTGGCCGCCATGGCCGTGCTGGCCGAAGCTCACCCGAGCTTGCTGGCGACGCGACCCCGGCCTCTCCCTTCCGCCTAAAGCCATCCCCGAGCCCCCCTCCTGGCGACCACCTCTCTGCCATCCCCGAGCGGCTGAGCAGCACGGCGGAGGAGCCGCCCATGCTTGACCCCGCCATGGCCGAGCTAGGTGAGCTCGAGGGCGACGTCGCGGTGGCCCTCCCCTCCAGGCCGAGGCCTCCCCTGGGCGCGGTGGACCACGGCGTGCCCGTCCCCGCCACTGGAAGACTCTCTCGGCGTCCCCACGGCCATCCCCGGCCGGCCCCTCACCGTTCCCGTACGTGCAACAACGCGAGGGAAGCATCCCCGCCTCCATCTCCGCCTCCCCTGGCCGTGGCAGGTCACCGCCGTCCCGTCCCCGCCCTGGCCCGTGCCCTGATCCTCCCAGCAGCCAGCGTCGGCGGCCGCTGGACATGCTTCCCCTAGTCGCCGTGCGAGTCCACGCACGGCCGAAGAAGAGGCGAGCAGGAGGTCAACGCCGTGGGATCCGTTCGTGTTTTTTCCCCTCCGTCGATCGTTCGGTCCAGCAGCCAACCAGCCCAGCAGGCCGCAACCCAGCAGGAGCAACGCAGCGACGGCCCAGTGGCAGGCCCGTAAGCGTCAGAAGCGGCCCGAGCGGTTTTTTTTTTTCCGCGCAGTCTGTTTTTCTTTTTCGAGGTGAGCAACAGATAGCTATCCGTCGCACGTCGATAACTTTTAAACCGTAGCTCCGTTTTAGTCGATTCAAATTTGTAAATTCCTAGTTTGAAAGGATCTGTCCAGTGGTGCAGGTTTTACATTTTTGTAAAGTACTTGTATACTCAGCACCCTTGTGTGCGTGTATAGGTGTATTCCGCGGTACCGGCGAACCGAGACCCTAAACCGTGACGTCTGTGACCCTCGAAGCCAAACGGTGTCGATCTTCGCAGGCAAGCTAACAACTTGCTATGAGCCCTGTCTAGTTTATCCTGTTGTGTTTTGCCTGCTAGTCAATGTTGTTGATTGTCGATATGATTTCATGTGTATGCTTGTATGCCATGTTGCACTTTAAATCGTCACATTACTTTGTAATTACTTATCTGTGTATCCGGTTGCCGGTCATCTGTAAATTGTGCGTCATGAGATATCATGACTTTGACATCTACTTTCCGTAGAGTTGTGGTGTTGTGTCTGGGGTACCACTTCCCATTCCCGAGGCGATGGACTAGGGGAACCGCTACAGTCAACAGAGTGGGGAACAATATAACTGTGCGCCTCGCAACTGCGTGGCTTTGTTTGCTTCTTCTTCTTCTCCGAGGTGAGGAGCGGACGAATGTCGTCTTATGATCCTTGGAGTTGGGGGCATTTGCCAAAAGAGTTATTTGCTTCTTCTCCCTCCGTCAAACGTGGTTGGCGTAAGCCCGCCTAGACTGCGACGCTTGGGACATTTGCTTTCCATTTGGTTCTTTTTGCCAAGATTGCTGACACCACGTCGAGGTAATCCTCGAGTGGAATGGATGATTTCTTTCTTATGAATGCTTTTCGGTTCATTCTTTGGGGACTACATGCCTCATCAACTTTGTAATTGATCTACGATGACGCTGGCTGGAGGAACCGCCACAGTCATCCGCTTGAACCACTGTGCTATTTATTCTGTAACACTGATTCGTGGTGGCGCCGACTAGAGGAACCGTCATAGTCACCCGGTCAATACAAACAAACTATTGCTTGGAATATTATGTTGCTAATGACTTGTTTTTTGATGATAAATTATTATGATATTGTGATTATTGTGCTGAACTAATCCTCTGTTGTTTTGACTTGTTATAATGAAACTTGATTAAATGAAACACACCTCCAAACAACGATAGGGTCAGTCCATGGTGCCAGTAATCTGAACTTTGAAAGCATGACCATCGTCGTCTCATGGAGGACCGTGACCTAGTAGGTTGTTGAGCCCCTTTTGTGCCATCCATTGGGCGCAGTCGTTCGGTTGTGCTGTTCGAGGGTAGAGGTCGACAGGCACGGGCTCGACTGTGATAGGGAGTCCGGAGCTAGGCATACCCGGTAGCGCCGGGGATGTGCCGGATTTACTTGCCCGTTGTACCACGTGTATACGGTGGTGCAGGAGAGTGTCTTAGCAAGTGGACTGTCATGTGAGTGTATTTTGCTTAGTACGACTTTGGCATGACAACCTGAAGTGCCGGCTGAGTAGGGTGCATTCTGATAGTTGGAAATGCAACCTCTCGAGAGTGTCAACCTAGCAAGCTAGCCTCGTTCCTGGGATATGGAACAACAGTTCAGTGTCGGTCACACTGTGTTTCTTTGTCGTGTCAGGAGGTTAAACTTAAGTTTTGTTTGAAAGAATTAATGAACGACCTGATCTCACTAAATGAACAAATAAGATGATGCAGGGAATGTTGCATTGAGATGTTGGTGGTTACCCATGATATAGGATGGCGGTGTGATCATTGGGAGCCTAGAGTTAGGCCTGAGCCAACATCAACCGTGCAAGCCCAGAGTGGAAAGATGAGGCCAGTGGGCCTAGAAGTGATCACAGGTGCTGTTGTATATTATTTGGTACCAACTGGTACACTCGTTTACTCGTCACAGGTAATCTCTTTGTCTGATTGCCGGTGCACGGTCCAACCCCACCTGGCTTGGACTCTGCACTGGTGATACCCCGTTGTTTGCTTATGCCATGTTTTGCTTGTGATGCCATGCTACCTTTATGTTATACTGTATATTTGTCTGTCTAGAGTACACACTTGCCATGTGTAGTATTTTATTTCCAAGGTATAACTTGTTGCTTGAGTGTCTGACTGTTCATGTCTTGTGGATTACGTTACTTGCGAGTACGTCATTGTACTCAGACTGGCTTTTCATGTGGCCAGACTTAGCTAGAAGATGGAGCAAGAGCGTGCTAGGATCAGTAGCCCAGCCAGATACCTGTGGAGTGGAGCCGCTCCAAGCCGTTGCCTTAGTCGTCTTCCGCTGCCAGTTAAACTCTGTCCTGAGCCATGCTTGGCAAGTTATTATGTAATGCCTCGATGGCCTTGTAAACCATTTATAGCACTTCTTGTGCCTGATTGTGCAATGATTTCCATTATGTTGCACTGTCGCGACGTGCGGCCACATATCTTGGGCTGGCACCACGGGGCGACCGCCTCTCTGGTGATATGTGCCAGGGAGGGGTGTCACAGACGTGGTATCAGAGCACCAGGCTGGCTGTAGACTACCCTAGCATGGAAAGCCCTGCCTTACTTTTGCCCGACAGTGAGCCCGATGGATTTAACCCATCTCCACCTAACCGGCATGGCTGTGTCAGTCCACAGTAAGGTGCAGTAGGATGTGTCCCATTTCCCGAGAGAGGCTCGCCGGTTTCTTCCATGGGAAGGAGCCGACACAACCCAGCTTCTAAGAGACCCCGGTCCTAGCTGCCATTTATCCCCACCCTCGCCTGCTATCCTTGGCCACCCTCTTGAAGCAGGATCCCGCAAAGGAATCCCGCGTTCTCATCTCATCCTACACCCAGATCCAGAAATAATCCGATGGCGAACCCCAAGGTCGTCCTAGAAACCACTGCCGAGGATCATGGCGGATTTCCACTGATGCTTTGGAAGGCCGTCTGTGTTCTTCTTGGTAGGCCTGCTCGCCCTCGATACGTGGTGTTCGAGAACTCACTCTCGCCTGCCGGGAGTAACTTTCGAGCAGACGTGCATGTCGGCTCGTGTCCGTCGGACACAAGTCCGTCTTACCTGATCCAAGGTAGGAGCATGGCCACTCTTGCTCAAGCCATCCAAGTAGCAGCCTGGGAAGGTCTCGTCCGCCTGCGGTACTCGGAACCAGCAATGGCGAAAAGTCGAGCTTTCCACCTTCTCCCAGCCAGACCCCAGCATGGTGCGGAGGCTATCCAAACTCCCATTGGAGAAGAAGTCGACCCCGCCATAATCACCCTGGCCACCTACGGGGCTGCAATGACAAGGCTCAGCCATTCTCTGATGGAGGAACTCATGACCACAAGGCGCAACCTTGGTATTGCTCGCATGCAACTGAGTCGAGCAAGGAACCCACCTACCCTCAACCATGGGCAAGCTCAGGGCACAGGACTCCCGTTCCCAGATTTGCTGGAAGACGGTCTTGATGCATCTGTGGCGCAAGCGCTAGCTCGAGTTCAGCAGCACCCCCAAGAGCGAGGTATGATCCTCGAAGGCGAGCATGCGATTCCCCACCCCGCGGAAGATGGAGATGTGGACACCACACTTCGTCTCGGCCGCGCTCCACCGACTACCAGAGGCCGTCAAGCTGAGTAGAACCCCTATTTAGTTAGCTCGAGTGGCGCTTGTAGGTTGGTAGGTGAGAATCTGGAAGGTTGTTTGTTTTTCTTGTGTTAGTTTGTAATGTAAGTTGTTGTATGCTTTCTGGTTGATGTTGAATCAGCCCGTAATAAAACTTGGTGTTCTGATTCTCTTGTTAACCATTATGGTTGAGTTGGTTATACCATACTCCTGCAAATGCTTTGGGCCATAAAATGCAGGATTATTTCCTAAAAGATATTTCTCAGCGTAGTAAGTTCTTCTATCTGTATGCTAGTGCCTCTGCAATTCTATCTGTGCCGCAAGACCAGGTTTGTTGCAGCTGAGAAAAATGCAGAAATGAAAATCTTGTTCCAGTTCATCAGAGGAGAAAAATTTGATACATCCACTAAGTTCAGTACAGAAGGGAAATTACAGAATCAAAGGATACAAGTTCTACTCCAGCATAGAACACTACAACTACCTCCGTGCGGATGCGAAGGCACCCCAGAAATCCTACTCCCTCTCAAGTTCAGTGTTGTTGCTAGAAGATGAACCTGGCTCACCCGAAGCCGAGTCGCGAGCCGCACGACGGCGACGGACGGCTCGAGCGGCCGGCTCACCTCCAGCTGGGGAGCGCCCACCTCAGCAACCGCGGCGCAGCCTGCCCCACTGCCACAACCTGCCCCTCCACCGCCGCATCACCACCAGCGCCAGACCACCAGTTGCATAGGCCAAAGATCAGGAAGACCACCGCCGCAAATAGTAGTCCGCCCACCACCGTGGACGAGATCCCGAAGAGCACGACGATGAGCACATGCTCGATGAAGCCCGCCCTCTCCAGCATCTCGACGTAGGCTCTAAAGAAGCTCTGAATGAAGCCCATGGTTGCAATGAAAGAAGAGAGGATTTCAGAGATGTCTGATTTGTAGCTGGAGCTCGGACGCCGCTCCTCGACACCGCACGCGGAAAAAGAGAAAGAATCGCGAGCAGTGGCGCAAAACCATCGAGGACATGTTCCCCAAAGCCGTGATGGCCGCGACGTCGACGGACCGCACGCGCAGCTGTGCCATAGTGGAGTGCTCCTTCAAGTTGGAACGGGACACTGGGGCCTCAGGTCCTATGTCATAACCTCCTTGGTAACCTTTAAGAAGCGCTGGCTGAAGTCAGACAGATATACCAGTTGATCCTTCAAGTTGGAACGGGACACTGGGGCCTCAGGTCCTATGTCAAAGAAAGAAAAGGCAAGAAACAAGTCAGAGACTAAGGTTGGTTACCCAAAATATGTATGATTAAAGGAATAAAAGACCAACCAGCAAGTTGCAGGACGGCTGATTTGACCATGGAGCCAAAACCCTCAAAGGTTTTGAGCAGCGAGTTATATTTTTCATCTCGCGTGGCGAGTTCCTTTGCGTGGTCTCCCTTCAGGCGATCAATCAATTCAGATTTAAGAGTCAGCCCTTCTCGCAAAGATCCAATGACCTCGTCTTTCTCCATGAGTCGCTGTTGCATATCAGATTCAAGTTCTTTAAATTGCTCTTCGCAGGAGTCGAGTTGACCTTTGAGAGATTTTATTTCCTGATCTTAGTCCCTAATGACCTCATTATGTTGCTCCAGGCGAGACTGCATCATTTCAGGATGGTCTATGGAAATGCCTTTACCCTTTATTGAGCCAGAAGCATCAAGCAAGGACAGTTCATGCTGAAAACAAACAGAGCAAAACGCATAGGTAAATTATCCAGGAATTTGGGGGCTCGAGATTTGAAGCCAGGAAAAGAATCAACACCCCGTGCAATGACACAAGGTTTTGATCCTTGGGGGCTACGGTATATGTACCTGGCGACTTGAAGAAAATTGCTCAACTAAGCCGCGCAGCAGAGCAGCATGCTTGTCTCCAGCAGAAATTATGGCATCTGCGATTGACTTAGAACTATTTCCTCGAGCTGGAATTCTATTTTCAGTAGATACCCTACCAGCAGCAGGAGTTGTGGATGGAGCTGCGACCGGAGTCGCGGCAGGAGCCGCGTCTGCAATACCTTCCTCCAGGGAGGGCATTGGTTGAGTCGCACCATTACTGTTTCCCACGTTTTCATCAGCAGCATCATCCTCGTTCATAGCTTGCTGAGAAGAAGTGGGATGGGAATTAGACTTGGTAGCCTCTTCAGACATAGCCCTGCAAAACATTGACGGGTTAATAAGCTGACCTAGCAGCGCCGCAACATTGAAAAGAAGGCGAACCATACCCAGAGGCGACACGGATACTCTTCATCAGGCAACCAGAGGAAGGAGAAGATAAACCTTGCAAATCTGAACCTACAGAGTATGAAAAGAAGTAGTGATCAATAATTCCTTGCCAGAAATACGTAAAAACAAAAAGAAAAGGAGAAGAGTCGCAAAACAATTACCCGAGCTTATTGAGAAGCAATCCTTTGCAACAGCTTCGGAAGAAAAAGTAGCCTTGTTGGGATCAGCGAGTTTTAAAGATTTGGCAGCTCTTGTTTCTGCTAGTAACACCAAGGCTTTGCGACGTTTTTCAGGCTGCGCAGGGTCTTCTGAGCTCTGGCATAAAATTCGTTTTGAGGACCTGCGAGGCACCTCAGGAAGTTCCAGGAAAGGCGTATTTAGAGTCGAGGACAGAAGAGCGTCGGCCATTTGTTGTTCCTCTTCAGAAGCACTACCCTCATGCATAACTGTATCTTCGCTAAAGGATGCGGCTTGTTTTGACGACTCAGCCGCGGATCCTTGATTAAAGCCGACATCTTCTGAGGGAGAACCCAGAAATAGGGATCGATCTGAAAAGGAGCTCAGGTCAGAAATAATTAATTATTGGAGAAGGAATTTTCGAGGAAACAGGTGACAAGTAGACATTACCACAAAAGGCTTGTGCTCAGCCTAGAAGGGAGCAAGTCCGACATTGTTATACGAGTCAATATCCTCGTCCGTCACTCGGCGAATGAAATTTATCCACTCCCCTTTGTCCCAATCTTCAGGGCAAGTACGATCGACGTCGTTTGCATAACAAGTGAAATCCACCATAAGCCGCGAGCGGCGACTCATAGGCTAAACTCGCCACTTAGTCCAGCAAGATATGAGATCTAGTCCAGTGAGACCATGGAGTGGCAGCGCTCTCAATTTGTCTAAAAGGGATTCGATAAAGGGTAACGAAGAAGGATCAGGTTTGGAAGACAGAGCATCGATAGCCTCGAAGGGAAGAGGAGACCAAAGAGGGAGAGGAGTTTCACCCTCAGGAGAAGTGTTCTTACAATAGAAGAATGTCCTTTGCCACTCCTTGATTTTCTTGGCGAGAGTTAGTTTTGGGAAGATACTACCCCGACGGCGTTGGAAGGAAATAGCGCCGCATTGGAGAAAAGGACCATCTGTGGTTTCCCTTTGACTATTGCAATTGAAAAGAGCAAGCCAGAAATCTATTGAAGGCGGGATACCCAGATAATCTTCGCAGAGGACGTGGAAGTTGCTCACTTGCAACATCGAATTAGGGCCAATATCATGGAAGCGGAGACCTAACCGCTGCATCAAGGAGCGGAAGAAGAGAGAGCCCGGGGCTTGAACCCGCGCTCAACATGCTCCGCAAAAATCACCACTTCTCCTGGTTGAGGATTGGGGATTACCTCCTCACCAGCCGCCCGCCATTCGCATTGACCTTTTGGCGGAAGAAGGCCCCGTGCAGATAGGGATTCCAGGAAATCTTCGTCGACCCACGAGCCTTCCCAGTTGCACTTGCGGCGAGACATTTTTCTCAGATCGATGGAGATATCCACCGAAGGATTGTGAGTACGAGAAGAGAGATTGGAGGCGGCGGAAAGGAGTAGCAGGTGCGTAATCCAGGACTTGATGCAGAACGCTGGGGAAAACGATGAGCCAAGATAAATAACCCAGATGCGGAAGACGTTTAGATCTGAAAATCAACCGTCAAGACAGGATAAGTCGCGTTCTTGAGCCGCCAAGAAGAGTTATAAGTCGCAGATTGGAAATAAGAAAATTGGAGTCCAGCTGGGATAATTCACGTGCGTGGCTCAGGGGTTTGTTAAAACGAAGGAGCCTTCACTCGAAATCCAAGCTAAACTTGGGGCTAATGTCGGGGGAATACTCTCTGGGTTAACCCGCGGCCCAGTGCGACTTAACTTACTCGCACGGACGAAGGCCCACTTGGGAGCAAGCCCAATATTGAACCGCCATAAGGGGAAAGATCTAGAAGACATATCCCGGAGGACGTGAAGACCAAGTAGTCTCCGAGTAGGCCTCTATGGATGTATTCCTTATGGGGAAGTTTCCTTTTGTAAACCTAGCGAGCCTCTGTGTATATAAAGAGGACTCGCAGGACTTAGAGCAGGTCAAGCTATCAAGCCCTAAACCCTAGCTCATACGGCGAGTACCAGATCGGATCGCCTCTATTGTAACACCTCGATTATCATATCAATACCAATCTAGGGTAGGCAGGAAGTAGGTCTTTTACCTCACATTGAGGGGGCCGAACCTGGGTAAATATGTGTTGATCTTTGTTCCTGCGATCCCAAGCTCGGAGATGCTTGACTTGCATAATCCCACACCTACGAAGTCATCTATGACACCTGACGTGACAAACCCACGACAACTGGTACACTCGTTTACTCGTCATAGGTAATCTCTTTGTATGATTGTCGGTGCACGATCCAACCCCACCTGGCTTGGACTCTATACTAGTGATACCCCCGTTGCTTACTTATGACATGTTTGGTTGTCAATGCCATGCTAATTTTATGTTGTTTGTCTAGAGTACACCTTGCCATGTAGTAGGATTTTATTTCCAATATATATCTTGCTGCATGATTGTTGGATTATTCGTAGCGAGTGGCGATTCTTGCTGAGTGCATACAAATGTACTCACGGGCCTTGTGTTTGTGGCCAGATATTGGCGAGGAATCATCTTCTACCTTAGCAAGGAGATGGAGCAAGAGCGTGCTAGGATCAGTAGACCAGCCAGATTCATGTGGAGTGGAGCCGCTCCAAGCCGTTGCCTCAGTCGTCTTCCGCTGCAAGTTAAACTCTGTCATGAGCCATGCTTGGCTTGATATTTTGTCATGCCTTGATGGCCTTGTAAACCATTTGTAGCACTTCTTGTGCCTGATTGTGTAATGATTTCCACTATGTTGCACTGTCGTGACGTGCGGCCAGATATCTTGGGCTGGCGCACGGGGCGACCGCCTCTCTGGCGATATGTGCCAGGGAGGGGTGTCAGACGCTTCCAATCTCTTTACTTTGTTTTTGTCTTGCTTAGTTTATTTTATCTTGTCTTGTTTCCTTTTATCTATCAAAAACACACAAAAAAATAGTTTCTTGCATTTAGTTTATTTCGGTTTGTTATTATGTCAAGTTATTTATTCGCTATCAATGGGTTTTCTCTTTGAAACAAAATCTTATTGTCTAAGTGGGTTCACGGAGGAACAGCAGAATTACTATAAGGAATACCGCTTGTCTCAAAAAGGGAAACACTTATGGGTACAAATATATAAATTGAATTATTTTGCTAGAAACTTGTGCTTTACTTATGATGAATCCTGGTGCTTTAATGAATGTTTTTGCTGTAGGAGGCATAAACACCTCCCTTTCCAATTTTGGTTTGCTCAAAGCATTAGTTACTTCTAAGACTTCTCAGTTTACTCAGATTGCTTTAAACTTTTGGTCTGAATCTTCTCACTTGGGAATATTTTGTTTCAAGCACATGTGTTTGATAAGGCATGGATGTCGATCGTTTGGTGATACGTCCATTTTGCATCACTATTTTATATCATAATTTGTCATTATCTATCCTTATATTTCATATTAATACATGATACTTATGTTATTTTGCCTTATTTTGCATGTTTGATGATTATTGGGAATTATCCTTCCGGAGTCAGGTTTCTGCTGGAAAAAGCGTCGTCAAGTCAGCATATCAGCGGAACTCCAAAAATCACGAAACCAATTCTGGGGTCTTATAATGTCAGATGCCGGAGGCAGCCAAAAGGAGGCAGCCAGGTGGGCCCCACGCCACACCTGGGCGCGGCTGGCCTGTGGGCCGCGCCCAGCTATGGCGTGGCCACCTGGGTCCACCCCCCAGGTTGCCTCTTCGCGTATATCTGCCTCCCGAAAACCTAAGCACGGGGGGTACGTCCACGAAATATTCCGCCGCCTCCACGGGACGGAAACCACCGAGAGAGAAAGAGCTCTCTGGCAGGGAGATCCTGCCGGGGAAATTCCCTCCCGGAGAGGGGAAATCATCGCCATCGTCATCGTCATCACGCTGGACTTCATCGGGATCATCATCACCACCATCCACTGCGCCATCACCATCATCTCCACCGACTCCACATCCATCTTGCTGTAACATCTAGGGCTGTACCTTGTCTAGTTCATTGGGGAGACTCTCCCGGTGTTGATTACTCCTTGTTATTGATGCTATTGAGTTTGTTTGGTGGATTAGTGTTCATGTCCAGATTGTTATTCATTGCCATATCATCTCTGATCATGATCCATATGATGTCTTGTGAGTAGTTTGTAGTTCTTGAGGACATGGGGAAGTCATGTTGTTAGTAGTGAAATAATGCTGCGTTAATATTTAATGGTTTGATATTTAAGTTGTGGTGTCATTCTTCTAGTGGTGTCATGTGAACGTCGACTACATGACACTTCACCTTTATGGGCCTAGGGGAATGCATCGTGTACCTAGCTTGCTAGTTGAGGGGTTGCCGGAGTGACAGAAACCTGAACCCCCGTTAGTAAGATAGTGCACGAGGGAGCGTAGGGTCTCAGAGTTTAAAGCTGTGGTTAGATTTATCTTAATTACTTTTCTGCATTCGCGGATGCTTGCAGGGGGTATAATCACAAGTGCGTATTAGTCCTAGGAAGGGCGGTGCGTTAGCATAGATTCACCCACACAACACTTATCAAAACAATGAAGATTAACCAGTTGCACGAAGCGAAAGCACTTGACGAAATTCCCATGTGTCCTCAGGAACATTTGTCTCTTATAAGTAACACACTCGGCTTGTCCTTTGCACTCAAAAGGATTGGGCCACTCGCTGCATTTGTTGCCGCGCTCGTTTATTTACTTGCACTGTTTTTACCTGCTGTTTCGAATACTACTGAAAACCTGTCTGCTAGCTTTTACAGTGAATTCTTGATCAAAACTACTTGCCAGCACCTTCTGCTCCTCGTTGGGTTCGACACTCTTATTTATCGAAAGTACTGCGATACACCCCCTATACTTGTGGGTCATCAAGACTATTTTCTGGCGCCGTTGCCGGGGAGTGAAGCGCTATTGGTAAGGAAATTGGTAAGGAAATTATTTACTGTAATGACTGTTATGGAGTCAAATCCATTTGGTTCGCTGTTTGGGAGGACTACTACCACTGCTACGGTAGTAGATGATCCTCCATCTGCTGAGATTGTTCCATTTAAAATACCTACGAAAATTGTTGGACGTATTATGGATAACCGCTATGATGGAACTGTTCATCCTGGTAATCATTTGCTTTATATACATGAACTATGCGGTTTGTTCAAGTGTGCAGGTATTTCGATGGACATTATTAAAAGGAAATTATTTACTCTGTCGCTGGATGGCAGAGCTGCTGAATGGTATAGTCTGCTGAAGAATGGTCCTTCATTGAGCTGGGCTGAAATTGTCCCTCTCTTTTATTACAAGTTTTATCCTCCAAGTGAGATTCATAAGGATCGGAATTCTATATTCACTTTTTGGCCTTATGAGGGAGAAAGTATTGCCCAAGCTTGGGGGAGATTGAAATTATTAATGCTCAAATGCCCTGTTCATGGGATTCCAAGTAATATTGTCATCAATAACTTTTATGCAAGACTTTCCTATCATGATAAAGATTTATTGGACACTTCTTGTTCTTGGTCATTCACTCGTATGAAGGATGAAGATAAATGGGATCTTCTTGATCGTATCCAGGAAAATACTGAAGGATGGGAGAACGACAAAGGTAGGGAGTCAGGTATAAATTATGATTTCGAATGCATTAAATCCTTTATGGAGACTGATAGTTTTCGTAATTTTAATGCTACTTATGGTCTTGATTCTCAAGTTGTTGTTAATTACTTTAAGGCCTTTGCCTCGTATCTCGATATTCCTAGACAAGGTTGGGAAAAGTATCATGAACCTTATGAAGATAATGCTAATTTGCTCTTGCTAAAAATGTTGAAGTTCAAACTGTTGATCGCATTATACCAGAACCCTATATTGAAAAAATACCTTTTCCTGTTAAAGTAAAAGAACACTCTATTTTGGCTAGTGTGGTTAGCAAAAGTGAACGTAAACCTAGGGAACCTGATGAGCAAATTAGTGTAGAACATGAAGTAGCTATGGTTAAGGAACTTGTAACTGAAAATGTAGAAGGAGGTCATATTGTGTTTTGTGAAGAAGCTTCTAACATGGTTACACATCCTAAAAGAGCTCGAAAGCCTAGTGTTCCTGTGCTTTCTGTTAAAATAGGTGAGCATTGTTATTATGGTCTCTGTGATATTGGTGCTAGTTCCAGCGCTATCCCTTATGCTCTCTACAAGGAAATCAGGAAGGAAATTGATCCTTGCGAATTGGAAGATATTGATGTGGTTATTCAGCTTGCTAATAGGGAAACTATCTGTCCAGTTGGCATTGTCAGAGATGTTGAAGTTTTATGTGGTAAGACTAAATACCCTGCTGATTTCTTAGTTCTCGGTTCTGCTGCTAGTGACTCTTGTCCTATTATTTTTGGTAGACCTTTCCTGAATACTTGTGGTGCTATTATTGACTGTCAAAAAGAGAAAAATTTACTAGATTCGATGGAGAGTCTTATGAGTTTAATTTTTCAAAATTTGCTAAGAATCATTATGAACCTGAAATGCCTAATGAGAACTTTCAAGTTGAACAGCTTGCTTCTATTGCTGTTGGTCCTAACAATGCTTTGCAGCAATTTTTGGAAGACCACGAAAGTGAAGTTTTTGCAGAAGAAAGAAGGGAGATTGACGACATCTTTCTGCGTCAACCTCAAATGCTTAGGCATGATTTACCTGTGGAGGACCTGGGAATTGCGCCCCCTCCTAAAGAAGACCCTGTTTTTGATCTTAAGCCTTTACCTGATAATCTTAAGTATGTTCATATTGATGATAAGAAAATATATCCTGTTATTATTAGTTCTAAACTTTCAGGAGATGAAGAAGCAAAATTATTGCAAGTTCTGAAGAAACATAGAGGCGCAATGGGCTATACTCTTGATGATTTAAAAGGGATTTCTCCTGCTATATGTCAGCATGCTATTAATATTGAGCCTGATGCCAAGCCTGTTGTTGAGCATCAACGTCGTTTAATTCCTAAGATGAAGGAAGTGGTAAGAAATGAGGTATTAAAACTTCTTGAAGCAGGTATAATTTATCCTATTGCTGATAGTAGATGGGTTAGTCCTGTTCATTGTGTTCCTAAGAAAGGAGGAATAACTGTTGTGCCTAATGAAAATGATGAGCTTATTCCTCAGAGAGTTGTAGTTGGTTATAGAATGTGCATTGATTTTCGTAAGGTCAATAAGGTTACTAAGAAAGATCATTATCCTTTGCCTTTTATTGATCAGATGTTAGAAAGGTTGTCTAAGAAAACTCATTTTTGTTTCCTTGATGGTTATTCTGGTTTTTCCCAAATAGCTGTTAGAAAGGAAGATCAGGAGAAAACCACTTTTACCTGTCCTTATGGTACTTATGCTTATAGACGTATGCCTTTTGGTTTATGTAATGCTCCTGCTACTTTTCAGAGATGCATGTCTGCTATTTTTCACGGTTTTTGTGAAGAAATTGTGGAAGTCTTCATGGACGATTTCTCCGTCTATGGAACTTCTTTTGATAACTGTTTGCACAATCTTGACAAAGTTTTGCAGAGATGTGAAGAAACCAATCTTGTTCTTAATTGGGAGAAATGCCATTTTATGGTTAATGAAGGCATTGTTCTTGGGCATAAAATTTCTGAAAGAGGTATTGAAGTTGATAGAGCTAAAGTGGAAGCAATTGAGAAAATGCCATGCCCCCGAGATGTGAAAGGTATTCGTAGTGTTCTTGGTCATGCTGGTTTTTATAGAAGGTTTATTAAAGATTTCTCTAAAATTTCAAAGCCACTTACCAATCTTCTTCAAAAGGATGTTCCATTTGTTTTTGATGACGAGTGTAAAGAGGCATTCGAAATTTTGAAGAAGGCTTTAATAACTGCTCCTATTGTTCAACCACCAGACTGGACTTTACCATTTGAAATTATGTGTGATGCTAGTGATTTTGCTGTAGGTGCTGTTTTAGGACAGCGAGTAGATAAAAAGTTAAATGTTATTCATTATGCTAGTAAGACTCTTGATGCAGCTCAAAAGAATTATGCTACTACTGAGAAGGAATTTTTAGCAGTAGTGTTTGCTTGTGATAAGTTTAGACCTTATATTGTTGATTCTAAGGTAACTATTCATACTGATCATGCTGCTATTAAATACCTTATGGATAAGAAGGATGCTAAGCCTAGACTTATTAGATGGGTTCTCCTGTTACAAGAGTTCGATTTGCATATTGTTGATAGAAAAGGTGCTGAAAATCCTGTTGCTGATAATCTGTCTAGATTAGAAAATATAATGCATGATCCTATTCCTGTTGATGACAATTTTCGAAATGAGCAGTTGGCTTCTATAAAGGTAAATTCGAATGATTGTCCCTGGTATGCTGATTATGCTAACTTTATTGTTGCCAAGTATTTGCCTCCAACTTTTACTTATCAGCAAAGGAGGAAATTCTTCTGTGACTTGAGGCATTATTTTTGGGATGACCCACATTTATATAGAGAAGGAGTTGATGGTATTATGAGAAGATGTGTTCCAGAGCATGAGCAGAAGGAAATATTGGATAAATGCCATGGTAGTGCTTATGGAGGACATCACGCCGGAGATAGAACTGCACAAAAGGTTCTACAATCAGGTTTTTATTGGCCTACTCTTTTTAAAGATGCAAGAAAATTTGTTTTGACCTGTGATCAATGTCAGAGAGTTGGGAATATTAGTAGACGTAATGAGATGCCTATGAATTATTCTCTTGTTATTGAACCTTTTGATTGTTGGGGATTTGACTTTATGGGTCCTTTTCCCGCTTCAGATGGTTATACTCATATTCTAGTTGCTGTTGATTATGTTACTAAGTGGGTAGAGGCTATACCAACCTCTAGTGCTGATGGTAAGACTTCCTTAAAAATGCTTAAGGATGTTATTTTCTCGAGGTTTGGTGTGCCTAGATATCTCATGACTGATGGTGGTTCACACTTTATTCATGGTGGTTTTAGAAAAACTCTTGCTAAATATGGTGTCAATCACAGAATTGCTTCACCGTATCATCCTCAAACTAGTGGTCAAGTAGAGTTATCAAATAGAGAAATTAAGTTGATTTTGCAAAAGACTGTCAATAGGTCTAGAAAGAATTGGGCTAGAAAGCTTAATGATGCTTTGTGGGCTTATAGAACAGCATATAAAAATCCTATGGGCATGTCTCCTTATAAAATGGTTTATGGAAAAGCTTGTCATTTACCTCTAGAATTAGAACACAAGGCCTATTGGGCAATCAAAGAGCTTAATAGAGATTTCAAATTAGCTGGTGAGAAAAGGTTGCTAGAGTTAAGCTCTCTAGATGAATGGAGAAGTGAAGCATATGAAAATGCTAAACTTTTCAAAGAGAAAGTTAAGAGATGGCATGACAAGAGAATTTTAAAAAGAGAATTTTGCATAGGTGATAAAGTTTTATTGTATAGGTCTCGTCTCAGATTTTTTGCAGGAAAATTACTCTCAAAATGGGAAGGACCTTACATTGTGGAAGAAGTTTATCGTTCTGGTGCAATAAAAATTAATTCACTTGACGGTGACAAACCTCAAGTTGTTAATGGGCAGAGACTTAAACATTATATTTCTGGAGAATCTTATAATGAAAATGTTGATATTATTCAAATGGTATCTCCGGAGGAATTTATTAAAACTCAGAAACAGGAAACTGCAGAGTCTGATTTGAAGTAGGTATGAGTTTCGGTAAGAAAAAGTCCGCGTTTTACTTCGAAACTTTTATATTAGTTATTTTATACAATTTTGGAAATATCAAGACGAATAAGTGCCGGAGGAGGTGCCCGAGGGCACCACGCCACAGCAGGGCGCGCCCAGCTATGGCGTGGTCGCCTCGGAGACCCCCTCCGACTCCGCTTCGCCCTGTGCTTCCTTTTCACGCGTTATTTTCCGCTATATATTTACCCGGATCTCCCGAGGTCCGTATCTCGTGTTTTTGTTGCGTTTGTTTTCGAGCAGTTTCTGTCAGGTTTCCTATCAAGATTTAGATCCACCATGTCTTCTTCCGGAGCTCCGAAGGGCAAACCTCTCAAGGGGAGCGTCAACCCATACATGGCTGAGGTGAAGAGGCACCCACAGGAGTTGCGCAAGGTTGACGGTGTCATGGTGCAAGAAGATGTTCGAGGACCGAAGAAGGAGGGAGATGTCATGGCCAGGCTAGAAGAAGTGGAACATGAAGTTTTTAGGTACCAGAAGATGATAGAGCGTGGTGTAGAAGCCAATCACAAGATCATCTCCGAGCTCAGGGATAAACACCAAGAGGAGACCTCTAGGTTATGGGATGATATCTTCCTGCTCCATCAGTCCACCACAAAGTTGCAGGCCCAAATTTATGACCTGCAGAATCAAAATTTTGAGTATGAAACCAGGTTTCATCGCATGAGTCTGGGAGCCAGCGCCAGGACCCTTGAAACCAAGTCCTCCTTTGTTGATGGGAATCCTTTCTGGTGGAAGAATTATAATAATGGGCCTCAATCATCACCGCAATCACCAGACAGGGAGTAATTCACCATGGGTAACAACACACTCCCAGCTTGTTTCAAGCTTGGGGGGGGGTGTTTTCAGTATCACCATCTTTATCTTTATCTTTATCTTTATATTTTTGCTTAGTACCATGAGTAGAGAAGTTATCATATGAGATAGTTTGCAATGTGGAGTATCACTCCTTAGTTGGTTATCGTTGTATCCGTTGGTGTGAGGTTTATTGTGATGGAATATTAATGAGAAGCTTTATCTTTACTTTCTGCACACTTTATTTTAGCCAGCAAGTCCTTTGTCATATGCTGATCTTGTTACATTAGTATTGGCATCACTTTGGGTGCAGCAAGTAAATTTAGTTGGTTGTGGCAAACTTAGACTGGTCAGTAGTATCAATACTTTTTACACTTAAGTAGAAAAGAGGGAACTGGTTGCAATAACATTATCCCTATTGTTTTCCTCTTTGTTGGCCAATGAGTTTATTATTCTTGAATTAAAGTGTTTTGTGCCCACAAAGTAGATAGCATGGTTGTTCTATTAGATCTATAAGTGTTTGTCTCTCTCAATTCTTGTGCTTGCTACTAAACCTTGCTAGCCTAAAACCTTGTACTGAGAGGAGATACTTCTCGTGCATCCAAAACCCTGAACCAAAGCACTCCATTCGTGTCCACCATAACTACCTATCATGTAGTGTTCGCACTACTCCAAGTACATTTTCTCGTGTGCTACCTTTAACTATTCAAAACTATTATTATATCCCTTTTTGTGTCACTGTTCACCAAGCTCATAAGGACGTGGTAGCAGATGTGTCATCTTCCATGCTAACTGATTTACAAGGATTGGCAGCTTCATCTGCTTCTCCACCTTTTATTTTGCATTAAAAGAGCTGGTTAGTCCACCCTATAAATAAATAAATAAATAAATAGACACTCCTCCACGGTGATTGTTGGTCGGCAACCGAGGATTCGGTCAAGCCATGGTTTGTGGAAAGAAATGGTTGGGAGGAGTGTCATCAATAAGTGCTTGTTACAAGTGCAGTTCTATAAACTCTCGGAACCGCTCTAAAAGTTAATTAGTATGGAAGATGACAAGGATTCTACCACTGATTTGTTGACCAATAGCATACACCTCTCAAAGCAATATTTTTACACTCTCTATGCCTTCGGGAACTAAAAAGCTCTAGCACACGTTTTAATCCCTGCTTCCCTCTGCGAAGGGCCTATCATTTATTTATTGTTGAGTCAGTAAACCTATTCCCTCTATCCCGAGCAAGCACTCGAATTGTTATAGATACAATCATTTATAGTTCATAATATTTCCTATCATGTTTTGTCTACTTTGCTTGAGCACATGAAGTTTTATCTTTGAGAATATGACTTTGACAGTTTTCTTTGGAATGTGAAAGGAACAGTGATGATTGAGCAACTCTATTTCTGCAATATAGCTCTAGTATAAAGACTCTTCTTGAAAGATAAGTTAGAATGTTGATTGTTCTCTGACCAAGAACACAGTTTGCCACATCCAATTGGTTTGCTTAATGTACCTTTATTTGTGGTTGTTCCATTACTTGTTCCAAGTTAAGTAGAATGTGTAGAGACTGCTGTTTAAAATGACTTGTTTAGCTGAGTAAATACTGATGCTTCTTGTCCGTATTCTTTATTATCGACACTTCACTCCATAAACATGTGGACTTGTTTACTGAGCTCAGTTTTCGCTTGGGGACAAGCGAGTCTAAGCTTGGGGGGAGTTGATACGTCCATTTTGCATCACTATTTTATATCATAATTTGTCATTATCTATCCTTATATTTCATATTAATACATGATACTTATGTTATTTTGCCTTATTTTGCATGTTTGATGATTATTGGGAATTATCCTTCCGGAGTCAGGTTTCTGCTGGAAAAAGCGTCGTCAAGTCAGCATATCAGCGGAACTCCAAAAATCACGAAACCAATTCTGGGGGTCTTATAATGTCAGATGCCGGAGGCAGCCAAAAGGAGGCAGCCAGGTGGGCCCCACGCCACACCTGGGCGCGGCTGGCCTGTGGGCCGCGCCCAGCTATGGCGTGGCCACCTGGGTCCACCCCCCAGGTTGCCTCTTCGCGTATATCTGCCTCCCGAAAACCTAAGCACGGGGGGACGTCCACGAAATATTCCGCCGCCTCCACGGGACGGAAACCACCGAGAGAGAAAGAGCTCTCTGGCAGGGAGATCCTGCCGGGGAAATTCCCTCCCGGAGAGGGGAAATCATCGCCATCGTCATCGTCATCACGCTGGACTTCATCGGGATCATCATCACCACCATCCACTGCGCCATCACCATCATCTCCACCGACTCCACATCCATCTTGCTGTAACATCTAGGGCTGTACCTTGTCTAGTTCATTGGGGAGACTCTCCCGGTGTTGATTACTCCTTGTTATTGATGCTATTGAGTTTGTTTGGTGGATTAGTGTTCATGTCCAGATTGTTATTCATTGCCATATCATCTCTGATCATGATCCATATGATGTCTTGTGAGTAGTTTGTAGTTCTTGAGGACATGGGGAAGTCATGTTGTTAGTAGTGAAATAATGCTGCGTTAATATTTAATGGTTTGATATTTAAGTTGTGGTGTCATTCTTCTAGTGGTGTCATGTGAACGTCGACTACATGACACTTCACCTTTATGGGCCTAGGGGAATGCATCGTGTACCTAGCTTGCTAGTTGAGGGGTTGCCGGAGTGACAGAAACCTGAACCCCCGTTAGTAAGATAGTGCACGAGGGAGCGTAGGGTCTCAGAGTTTAAAGCTGTGGTTAGATTTATCTTAATTACTTTTCTGCATTCGCGGATGCTTGCAGGGGGTATAATCACAAGTGCGTATTAGTCCTAGGAAGGGCGGTGCGTTAGCATAGATTCACCCACACAACACTTATCAAAACAATGAAGATTAACCAGTTGCACGAAGCGAAAGCACTTGACGAAATTCCCATGTGTCCTCAGGAACATTTGTCTCTTATAAGTAACACACTCGGCTTGTCCTTTGCACTCAAAAGGATTGGGCCACTCGCTGCATTTGTTGCCGCGCTCGTTTATTTACTTGCACTGTTTTTACCTGCTGTTTCGAATACTACTGAAAACCTGTCTGCTAGCTTTTACAGTGAATTCTTGATCAAAACTACTTGCCAGCACCTTCTGCTCCTCGTTGGGTTCGACACTCTTATTTATCGAAAGTACTGCGATACACCCCCTATACTTGTGGGTCATCATTTGGTTTTAAAATTATGTTCCTCTGCCAGTTAACTGTCAAGATGGCTCAGTTGTACACTACTTATGAACTTGTACTCTCAATCTTCCCATGCGTGTATCTTTCTTATTGCATTATGCTCGTTTGGTTTTAAAATTCCGTTCAGCTGGTAAGATTATGTCTGAATGATGGACTTGTTACACTTGTGTACTCTCGGCTATAGTTACCAGGTGTATCTTGCTTACTGCATTAATGAAAATGATTGTATGCCGCATGTGCCAAATAATGTTAACACTGGGGCCTGGGGGGAGTAGCGTCTGCGAAATGTAGTGTGTCCTCCTCTCCACCCCTGCAGAAAAAAGAAGGCCTTGTTCCTGCCTCACGCAACTGCTGCCGGCGACCAGATGTTTCTCATGAGGTAATTGATTTCATCCTCTTGTAGTTTTGGTTTTTGATTTTTCTTTCCCTCGTTGAGCAGCGATGGTGATGGGGGGTAGCTGATCTTCGTGGGGTTTTCTCGGTGTGTGCAGGATGGAGTAGGGCTGTGAGGTCAACACCTTCTCCTTGGAGGGGCGACTGTCCCGGGTCCAGTACGCCATTGAGGCCATCAAGGGGAAGATTCATTTTTCATTTGTGGGTTTTGGGAGCCACAAGTGCATATGCATGTCTTTCTAGTCTATACTCTCTACTCTGTAATCATGAAGCACCTAATGAAAATATTCATGTATAAATAGCATTTTTGGGTGCACAAAAAGGGAATATATTAAACTCCTGAAGTTTCCCTTGTTGCATTTAATATCTTGGAGAGTAGTCTGTATCCCCTTTAAAATGTCTGAATGACCATTTTCCTGACTTTACATCTAATTGAAACAACATACATCCAGGTATACCCTGAAGGGACTCACTTCATAATTCCATGGTTTGAAAGGCCAACCATTTATGATGTCTTTTCTCGCTCCAATCTTGTTGAGTGCACTTCTCCAAGCAAGGATCTCCAGATGTTAAATATAATTTGTTCCTAGATTTTCATTTTTCTCATTTCTGTCTTTTTGGGATCTAAATCGATGTATAAATGTGTATTTGAAACTTTATACACTCATACTGCATCTATTATCCTGCTCGACCCCTTTTGTTGTCATAAAGCTCCAGATCATTCAAAATAGAATTCTTGTGTTTATTTGTTAAAGTGAAATTCTCTATTGCCAGTGGACTATGTATTGTGCTCCTATGCCAATGCGTGTAGGTGTCTCACTAGGCGGTTATGTTGTGCAGGTCGACAAGATGTCCATCTCACCGACGTGAAGGCACCTCAATTGTATCTCCAGGCAGACAACTCTTCACAACATCAAGATGAAGTAGAATGGAGATGTTAGCTATTGTATCTCCATTTTTTCACCATTAGTTTCTTTTCATATCGACACAGCTTGTCAGCCGTTAACTCAAGTGTAAAAAAGGAGCAGATGTGAGCTTCATTTTTCACCCTGGTTTCTTATCGTCATTAATTTCCATCCATTTCTAAACTTGTACAAGAAGTAATGATCATTTTGTTAGATAATTATGTCATAAGAGTGATAATTAGTTTGCATATTTTGAATTTCAAATAACCAGGAAGACCAAGGAATAATATGTTACCTGATCAAGGTTCTGTCCAGGTAACATGTAGTTCTGTAATGGAAGAAGCCATTCATACATATTTCATATTTGAGGATGAAACGGTCTTTTCATCTCTCCATTTACAAGGCTGAGAACCACATTGCTATTCTAGCTTTATTTGAAGGTCCTTTGCTTCGAGCTATGCCAGCTATATGGGGATATGGCTTCAAATTACATGGCAGGTACTAGCCGATTTTGATTTATTTGAATTAAAAATCGAGGACTGGGCTTTTAATTGAAGTAGGTTCCATGACCAAATGCACAGGTCTCATTTGGTCATTTACTCTTTGACCAAATATGTCACTATACTGTTGCTTTTGTCGAGTACACAATTTTGCTCACATAATGCAATAGTGGCAATAGTGTCTTTTCATATCCCTATTTATCACCATTAGTGCTCAAAATGAACTAGAGTGTTAGATTAGCATAGAAATTTAGACCAAGTATCAAATAAGGAAGATTTTTTTTCAAGACCAAATATTGAATCACATTTTTGAACAGTCAAATAAACAATTGCACAATAAAATGAGTTGTCACTTGACGAGTTGACGGGGTGAAAATTGACGCAAAGAGTCGTTCAAGTTATATAAATCTCCAAAACACAAAGTTAAATTATAACTATGTTTTATTTGTCATCATATTTTTTTTGTTCCGTGGCAACGCACAGGCATTCACCTAGTCACCTATAATAAAAACAGGGTTCACGATATAAAAATGTATTCATGTATTTTCAGAAATTAAATCATGTTCACCTATAATAAAAATAGGTCACAATAAAATGTAGTAAATGGATAAAAATGGTTCACAATAAATTAAAAAGTGTCCATCTATAATAAAGAATGGCTCACAATAAAATAAAAGGTGTTCACGTATAAAGTGATTCACGAAAAATGGTTCATATATTTCTAGAAAACAGAAATAAAATGAAATATCTAAAAATAAAAAGAAAAGAAACGAAATGACAAAAACGAAAATAAGAAAAACATAAACACGAAGAAGAAAAAAGAACACAAACGGGCACACCCATACAGAGCAACTCTATGGGCAGTGATTGCGTGGATCACACATTCGCTGGGAGACCCCAAGAGGAAGGTATGAAGCAGTGTAGCAGCAGTTTCCCTCAGTATGAAATCAAGATTTAATCAAACCAGTAGGAGCAAGAAATCACTTCTGAAGGTTGTCAGTGGCGCGCTGACGTGGAATCTGCACACAACACAATCAAACTACTTTGCCCCAACGAAACAGTGAGGTTGTCAATCTCACCGGCTTGCTGAAAACAAAGGATTAAACGTATTGTTTGGAAAACAGTAGTAAATTGCAGAGAATGAAAAAGAACAATGTTTGCAGTTGGTTGTATTATCAGTGTAAAAGAATGGACCGGGGTCCACGGTTCACTAGTGGTGTCTCTCCGTAAAAGATAACTAATATGCTGGGTGAACAAATTACAGCTGGGCAATTGAAAAAATATTGAGCACATGACAATGCATATATATGACATGATGATTACTATGATATTCATGTGGGCATTACGACAAAATTCATAGACCGTTATCCAACAGCGTCTATGACTAATAATCCACCGCCAGGTTGTCATACCGAGTTCCCCGTTAATATTAAGTTGCAAGCAACGGATAATTGCATTAAGTAATGTGCGTAAAGTAAACAAATGCATTAGACCTAACGGTGTACCCTTAAGCTAAGCATCGGTTATTTTATTCCTGCGCAGAAATCCAAATCTAGCATCATCTTCCTATTAGAGGCAATACTTGGCACAACAATGCGATAAAATAAAGATACAAATAAATTGTTACAGAAGTAAACAACTCCTTGAAAAAAACTGAAAAGATAATGGGTTGCCTCTCAGAAGCGCTTTCTTTAATGCCTTTTAGCTAGGCTAGAAGATTTTAATGATGCTCTCATAAGAATAAGAGTTGAAAAACAAAAGAGTGCATCAAAAGACAAATATCAAACACATTTAAGTATACCCCACTTCCTATGCAAGGGAATAATGTAATAGAATAAATTATTGAAGCATAAAGCAACTAGCATAGAAAGACGAAACAAATGCAACTTCAAAACTTTCAACATAAAGAGAGGTGTTTTAGTAACTTGAAAACTTTTACAACCATATTTTCCTCTCTCATAATAACTTTCAGTAGCATCATGAAAAAACTCAACAATATAACTATCACATAAAGCATGCTTTTCATGATCTACAAACACATAATTTTTATTAATCTAAAAAACAGTGGGGTCATTAAACCCACTTTTGACAATAGTAGTATAACAAATATCATTAGGCAATATAGGACCATCATCAAGAGCATTATCATATAAGACATTAGGGAGCACATTTTTACTTTCTACAATTTCCTTTTCTACTTGAGTCAGGGAGCTTGTTACTTCAAATTTATCAAAAGGAGATATTTCAATAGAATCATGACATTCAACAATATAGCATTCTTCCTCCTTAGGTAGGCATGGAGGGTAATCATATAATGTAAGAGTTAAAGAGTTACTATCTTTAGGAGGTAGATCCTCCTTTTGTTCATCACTCTCTTCCTCTTTTTCATCCAATGAGCTTTCAGTTCCAGCAATTTCTTTTCCCACAGGTTCCTGAAAGGTAGCAAGTTGTTCTGGAAAATAAGTTCTCTCAAGAAATTCAGTGATATAAGGATTATCTTTGTAATATTCAAGGCAATAACCAAGTATAGCATAATTCTCAGTTCTACAAGGAGCATCATCATCCTGAATAAAACTAGCAATTTCATAGGCACCCTTAAAAACAACAAATTCTTCAATTTCTTCAAGATTATCAAAGTCATAGTTTCCTTTAGCATAAGCAGCCAAGATTTCATTATCATTATAATCACATTGGAAAGGGAGGTGTTTATGCCTCCTACAGCAAAAACATTCATTAAAGCACCAGGATTCATCATAAGTAAAGCACAAGTTTCTAGCAAAACAATTCAATTTATATATTTGTACCCATAAGTGTTTCCCTTTTTGAGACAAGCGGTATTCCTTATAGTAATTCTACTGTTCCTTCGTGAACCCACTTAGACAATAAGATTTTATTTCAAAGAGAAAACCCATTGATAGCGAATAAATAACTAGACATAATAACAAACCGAAATAAACTAAATGCAAGAAACTAATTTTTTGTGTTTTTGATAATAAAGCAAACAAGACAAGATAAAAATAAACCAAGCAAGACAATAACAAAGTAAAGAGATTGGAAGCGTGAAACTCTTCTTGCAGAAATCCTCTTGCTCCCCGGCAACGGCGCCAGAAAAAGAGCTTGATTGCGTGGATCACACGTTCGCTGGGAGACCCCAAGAGGAAGGTATGAAGCAGTGTAGCAGCAGTTTCCCTCAGTATGAAACCAAGCTTTAATCGAACCAGTAGGAGTAAGAAATCACTTCTGAAGGTTGTTAGTGGCGCGCTGACGTGGAATCTGCACACAACACAATCAAACTACTTTGCCCCAACGAAACAGTGAGGTTGTCAATCTCACCGGCTTGCTGAAAACAAAGGATTAAACGTATGGTGTGGAAAACAGTAGTAAATTGCAGAGAATGAAAAGGAACAGTGTTTGCAGTTGGTTGTATTATCAGTGTAAAAGAATGGACCGGGGTCCACAGTTCACTAGTGGTGTCTCTCCATAAAAGATAACTAACATGCTGGGTGAACAAATTACAGCTGGGCAATTGACAAAATATTGAGCGCATGACAATGCATATATATGACATGATGATTACTATGATATTCATGTGGGCATTACGACAAAATACATAGACCGTTATCCAACAGCGTCTATGACTAATAATCCACCGCCAGGTTGTCATACCGAGTTCCCCGTTGGTATTAAGTTGCAAGCAACGGATAATTGCATTAAGTAATGTGCGTAATGTAAACAAATGCATTAGACCTAACGGCGTACCCTTAAGCTAAGCATCGGTTATTTTATCCCTAGTGGCAACAGCACATCCACAATCTTAGAAGTTATTGTCACTCTCCCAGATTACCGGAGGCATGAACCCACTATCTAGCATAAATACTCACTCTTGGAGTTACAAGCATCTACTTGGCCAAAGCATCTACTAGTAACGGAAAGCATGCAAGATCATAAATAACATATAAGATAGATTGATAATCAACTTGACATAGTATTCAATATTCATCGGATCCCAGCAAACACAACATGTAGCATTACAATAAGATGATCTTGATCATGATAGGCAGCTCACAAGATCTAAACATGATAGCATAAAGTGGAGAGACAACCATCTAGCTACTGCCATGGACCCGTAGTCCAAGGATGAACTACTCACGCATCACTCCGGAGGCAGGCATGGTGATGTAGAGCCCTCCGGTGATGATTCCCCTCTCCGGCAGGGTGCCGGGAAGAGCTTCTGAACCCTCCCGAGCTAGGGTTGACGGCGGCGGCGTCTCTGGAACTTTTCGTGGATAATGGCTCGGGTATTTAGGGTTTTCGCGTCGGGAGAATAAATAGGCGAAAGGGCGGCGGCTGCGGAGCCACGAGGGCCCCACACCACCCCACGGCGGGCAGGGGGCCCGCGCGGCCCCATGGTGTGGGTGCCACGTGGCCCTCCTCCGTCTCTCCTCTGGACTCCGTCTTCGTGTTGGAAAAATAGGAGGTTCTGTCCAAGTTTCGTCCAATTCCGAGAATATTTCCAGACTAGCTTTTCTGGAATACAAAAACAGCAGAAAACAGGAACTGGCACTGTGGCATCTTGTTAATAGGTTAGTCCCAGAAAATGCATAAAAATGCTATGAAGTGTATATAAAACATGTAACAATTGGTATAATATCAACATGGAACATCAGAAATTATAGATACGTTTGAGACGTATCAAGCATCCCCAAGCTTAGTTCTACTCGTCCTCGAGTAGGTAAAACGATAAAAACAAAATAATTTCTGAGGTGACATGCTACAATCATAATCTTGATCAAATAATAGTAAAGCACATGTTATGAATGAAGTGATCCAGGTCAATGGTCTATAGTTTGCTAGCAAGTAGATAATGAGCAAACAACTGAATCATATAAGCAAAAACTTTTCATGAATAGTACTTTCGAGACAAGCATCAAAGAGTTTTGCATAAGAGTTAACTCATAAAGCAATAGATTCTAAGTAAAAGGTATTTAACCAACACAAAGGAAGATTTAAGTTTCAGCAATTGCTTTCAACTTTCAACATATATATCTCATGGATATTTGTCAACACAAAGCATATAATAAGTGCAATATACAAGCATATAAAAATTGTTGCACCAAAGTTGACACTAGTGTTTGCTTCTAAGATAGAAAGAAGTAGGAAAACTGACTCAACATAAAAGTAAAAGAAAGGCCCTTCGCAGAGGGAAGCAGGGATTAAATCATGTGCTAGAGCTTTTTAAGTTTTTGAAATCATATAGAGAGTAAAAATAAGTTTTGAGAGGTGTTTGTTAATTGTCAACGAATCAGAAAATGGAAAGTACAATATGACCCCTGCCAACCAGACTTTTAAGAGCGGCTCCCATGAAGGACGTTATTTCTACCAGCAAGGCAGATCATCCCTCTTTCTCTTTTGTTTACACATGCAGATATTTCACTGTTTGTCATTGCTTGACTGATAAATCAGGGCAAAAATGTGAAGAGAATTAAGCGGTTAAAGTTGTAATTAATTGGGACTGGGCACCCCATTTGCCAGCTCTTTTTGCAAAATTAATGGATAAGCGGATGTATATGCCGCTAGTCCGGTGGTAAAGTCTGTTTGACAGTTGACATAAAGACATCCACCCCGTCCTCATGAGCTTGGTAAACATTGACACAAAATAGGAATAATAATTTTGAATAGTTTAAAGGTAGCACATGAAAAATTTACTTGGAATGGCAAGGAAATACCACATATAGGTAGTTATGGTGGACACAGATGGCATGGATTTTGGCTCAAGGTTTTGGATGCACGAGAAGCATTCCCTCTCAGTACAGAGTTTAGGCTAGCAAGGTTATTTGAAGCAAACACAGGATATCAACCGACACAGCAAGGCTTATATGAAAACATATTGCAAGCATTATAAGACTCTACACTGTCTTCCTTGTTAACCAAACCCTTTTACTAGAAAATATCTAGACCTTAGAGATACCAATCATGCAAACCAAATTTCAACGAGCTTTACGGTAGTTCTTCATTAATAGGTTTTAACTACATGATACAAAAGCTTAAACATGAACTACTTGATAACTCAAAACAATTGACAAGTATCAAATTATCCAATACAATGATCTACAAGAATATGTAAGCTTTTTCCATTATACCATCTACCACATGCAACATTTTCTGTTCCAACCAAACACCAATCAATTTATTTCAACATAAACTCTCCAAACAATTATAAGTGAAGCAAGAGAGTACTTTCTTTAAAAGAACTAACAGCTCTGAATAAGAGATGCATGCAAAACAGGAGCTAAAAGCATAGCAATAGCTAGATAAGAATACTCAACAAGTATAAGTGAAGAATAGGAGTATTCATATGAAAAAGCGGAGCGTGTCTCTCTCCCAATCAAGAATGCTGGGTCCAATCAAGTTGACCATAAGAAAAATAAAATACTGAAAATAAAAGCACACAGACGCTCCAAGTAAAGCACATATGATGTGAAAGAATTAAAATATAGTTTCACTAGAGATGACCTGATAAGTTGCTGATGAAGAAGGGGATGCCTTGGGCATCCCCAAGCTTAGACGCTTGAGTCTTCTTGAAATATGCTGGGGTGATCCATGGGAGCATCCCCAAGCTTAAGCTCTTCACTCTTCTTGATCACATTATATCATCCTTCTCTCTTGACCCTTGAAAACTTCCGCCACACCAAACTCAAAGTAATTCTCATTAGAGGGTTAGTGCACAATCAAAAACTCACATGTTCTATAAGGACACAAACATGACCGTTACTTTTAACATTAGCTACTGCCACTGATGTTATGTGAAGCTCTTCACCCTAAAAAAGAATTCCACTCAACACTAGTAAAAGAGAGAATGCGAAAAATAAAAGACAGAATCTGTCTAAACAGAACAGTCCGCAAAGACGAATTTTTTCGAGGCACTTACGTTGCTCAGATCGAAAAATAAACTAACGAAAGATGCGTACATATCTGAGGATCACGCACAAAAATTTGCAGATTTAAATAATTTTTCTGTGATTTTACAGAATTAAAACGGTGAACAGCAGAAATCTGTTCCTGCGCAGAAATCCAAATCTAGCATCATCTTCCTATTAGAGGCAATACTTGGCACAACAATGCGATAAAATAAAGATACAAAGGAATTGTTACAGAAGTAAACAACTCCTTGACTAAAAACTGAAAAGATAATGGGTTGCCTCCCAAAAGCGCTTTCTTTAATGCCTTTTAGCTAGGCTAGAAGATTTTAATGATGCTCTCATAAGAATAAGAGTTGAAAAACAAAAGAGCATCAAGAGGCAAATATCAAACACATTTAAGTCTAACCCACTTCCTATGCAAAGGAATCTTGTAACAAATAAATTATTGAAGCATAAAGCAACTAGCATAGAAAGATGAAACAAATAAACTTCAAAACTTTCAACATAAAGAGAGGTGTTTTAGTACTTGAAAACTTTTACAACCATATTTTCCTCTCTCATAATAACTTTCAGTAGCATCATGAACAAACTCAACAATATAACTATCACATAAAGCATGCTTTTCATGATCTACAAACACATAATTTTTATTAAGCTAAAAACAGTGGGGTCATTAAACCCACTTTTGACAATAGTAGTATAACAAATATCATTAGGCAATATAGGACCATCATCAAGAGCATTATCATATAAACATTAGGGAGCACATTTTTACTTTCTGCAATTTCCTTTTCTACTTGAGTCAAGGAGCTTGTTACTTCAAATTTATCAAAAGGAGATATTTCAATAGAATCATGACATTCAACAATATAGCATTCTTCCTCCTTAGGTAGGCATGGAGGGTAATCATATAATGTAAGAGTTAAAGAGTTACTATCTTAGAGGTAGATCCTCCTTTTGTTCATCACTCTCTTCCTCTTTTTCATCCAATGAGCTTTCAGTTTCAGCAATTTCTTCTCCCACAGGTTCCTGAAAGGTAGCAAGTTGTTCTGGAGAATAAGTTTTCTCAAGAAATTCAGTGATATAAGGATTATCATTGTAATATTCAAGGCAATAACCAAGTATAGCAAAATTCTCAGTTTACAAGGAGCATCATCATCTGAATAAAACCAGCAATTTCATAGGCACCCTTAAAAACAACAAATTCTTCAATTTGTTCAAGATTATCAAAGTCATAGTTTCCTTTAGCATAAGCAGCCAAGGTTTCATTATCATTATAATCACATTGGAAAGGGAGGTGTTTATGCCTTCTACAGCAAAAACATTCATTAAAGCACCAGGATTCATCATAAGTAAAGCACAAGTTTCTAGCAAAACAATTCAATTATATATTTGTTCCCATAATGTTTCCCTTTTTGAGACAAGCGGTATTCCTTATAGTAATTTGTTCCTCCGTGAACCCACTTAGACAATAAGATTTTTTTCAAAGAGAAAACCATTGATAGCGAATAAATAACTAGACATAATAACAAACCGAAATAAACTAAATGCAAGAAACTAATTTTTTGTGTTTTTGATAAATAAAGCAAACAAGACAAATAAAAATAAACTAAGCAAGACAATAACAAAGTAAAGAGATTGGAAGCGTGAAACTCCCTTGCAGAAATCCTCTTGCTCCCCGGCAACGGCGCCAGAAAAAGAGCTTGATTGCGTGGATCACACGTTCGTTGGGAGACCCCAAGAGGAAGGTATGAAGCAGTGTAGCAGCAGTTTCCCTCAGTATGAAACCAAGGTTTAATCGAACCAGTAGGAGTAAGAAATCACTTCTGAAGGTTGTTAGTGGCGCGCTGACGTGGAATCTGCACACAACACAATCAAACTACTTTGCCCCAACGAAACAGTGAGGTTGTCAATCTCACCGGCTTGCTGAAAACAAAGGATTAAACGTATGGTGTGGAAAACAGTAGTAAATTGCAGAGAATGAAAAGGAACAATGTTTGCAGTTGGTTGTATTATCAGTGTAAAAGAATGGACCGGGGTCCACAGTTCACTAGTGGTGTCTCTCCATAAAAGATAACTAACATGCTGGGTGAACAAATTACAGCTGGGCAATTGACAAAATATTGAGCGCATGACAATGCATATATATGACATGATGATTACTATGATATTCATGTGGGCATTACGACAAAATACATAGACCGTTATCCAACAGCGTCTATGACTAATAATCCACCGCCAGGTTGTCATACCGAGTTCCCCGTTGGTATTAAGTTGCAAGCAACGGATAATTGCATTAAGTAATGTGGTAATGTAAACAAATGCATTAGACCTAACGGCGACCCTTAAGCTAAGCATCGGTTATTTTATCCCTAGTGGCAACAACACATCCACAATCTTAGAAGTTATTGTCACTCTCCCAGATTACCGGAGGCATGAACCCACTATCTAGCATAAATACTCACTCTTGGATTACAAGCATCTACTAGTAACGGAAAGCATGCAAGATCATAAATAACATATAAGATAGATTGATAATCAACTTGACATAGTATCAATATTCATCGGATCCCAGCAAACACAACATGTAGCATTACAATAAGATGATCTTGATCATGATAGGCAGCTCACAAGATCTAAACATGATAGCATAAAGTGGAGAGACAACCATCTAGCTACTGCATGGACCCGTAGTCCAAGGATGAACTACTCACGCATCACTCCGGAGGCAGGCATGGTGATGTAGAGCCCTCCGGTGATGATTCCCCTCTCCGGCAGGGTGCCGGGAAGAGCTTCTGAACCCTCCCGAGCTAGGGTTGACGGCGGCGGCGTCTCTGGAACTTTTCGTGGATAATGGCTCGGGTATTTAGGGTTTTCGCGTCGGGAGGAATAAATAGGCGAAAGGGCGGTGGCTGCGGAGCCACGAGGGCCCCACACCACCCCACGGCGCGGCAGGGGGGCCCGCGCGGCCCCATATTGTGGGTGCCATGTGGCCCTCCTCCGTCTCTCCTCTGGACTCCGTCTTCGTGTTGGAAAAATAGGAGGTTCTGTCCAAGTTTCGTCCAATTCCGAGAATATTTCCAGACTAGCTTTTCTGGAATACAAAAACAGCAGAAAACAGGAACTGGCACTGTGGCATCTTGTTAATAGGTTAGTCTCAGAAAATGCATAAAAATGTATGAAGTGTATATAAAACATGTAACAATTGGTATAATATCAACTGGAACATCAGAAATTATAGATACGTTTGAGACGTATCAGGCAGGTCGGTGCACACGGTCGCTTAGAGCGAGGTATAGTGCTCGCGTCGACGAATGTGTAAGGGTGGGGCTTAACTTTAGTCATACACTGCTAATTTGGTAAGAGTTGCACCACCTTATAAGATGATCTCTTCTATCATTAGAATGGGCATGAGAATTGGAGACCTACATGTGCTCCTTCTCGGCCACCCGCCTCGCTCTCGCCTCGTCACGATACGACGCACACGAATCATTATCGAACGCATTAATTACTCAACCATTTCCGGTTCCTTTAGGTCGTGGTATGTTACCGTCTCAGACGAGTGATTATTCTTCACGTCTAACCTGTCGTTTCAGAACATTGCGCCATCGCTCATGTATTCTCCATCCCTTCTTCTCCCGCTTCACGTAATCCTGTATGGGAGAGAGGCGATCAGATTTTTGGGGAACACACTCGTGTGACTACTGGCATCGTCTCCTTCCCAACAACGACTTCTTCCGCGACATCAGCTACCTCTCTATCGACATGCGTGACGCCATTAGCGGTTCTGCTTCCGCTACACCGTTCATGATGTTGATTCCATGTTTGACTAACTATTAGAATCATGTCTCTAGTATGTGCTTCATATTTGATCTATGTGTCTACTTTGTTATTCTGTATGATTAGTTTAATTTCTTTTATTGTCATCATGTTTTATTTAATGTTTATTCGGATTATATCATAGTAATTTGCACATATATGCAACAATAACCACTCCTGGAAATACACATGCAGCTACGTTCGCATCCAAATCAAAGTCCGATAGTCTATTCTATATGTTGTTAGGAAAACAATAATAAAAGTGACTGAATGTAACTATAAGGAAAACGCTCATGCTAGGGCAAAGTACTCGTGCGAATTGTAGGTTGCCACGACCTTGCTCGCGTTCACGGGATCGCCCACCCTTCCGCCAGCCCAATAGCGCAACATTCTTTTTTGGCACAGTTATTCAGGTCGTATTTGTCGCGATGGGTTTAGTTTGTAGATAAGAGTGATTAGGAGTGATTTAGTGAAGGTCTTGATCACTACTACTGGTGTCAGCTCCTATGTACCAGCTCTGTCCCTGAGCTACAGCTCCAACGCCAGTTGTGAACGTCTTATAAATTTGTAACAACTTAGCACGAATTTTATTGAGAAAGCACGCGAGATGTTGCAGGGTTATCTGTTTTTACTTCAAATTTGTGTGTTCTACGTGTTTTTAGATATTCTTACGTTCTTCCAAATTGTAACAAAGGCATATGACTTTTGTTGCGAAATCATGTTGCAATGTATATTGGATGTTTGCTTCAAGTTTCCTTGTTTTCTTTAAATGTTGTTTCACAACCTTTTCGAAATACCTCAAACATTGTTTTTTTTTTTGTGACTTTTGTTAAAGTATGTGATATTTTTTTGTTGCAAATGAATTTGTAGAAAAAAAAACTTTTTTGTTGCTGCAAACACATGTCTTTTTTTGTTAATTATTGTGATATTTTTTGACATGGTTTGTGTTTTTGTTTAAACGAGAATGCGACATTTGTCGAGATATGAGTGAGCGGAGTAAACTTTTAAAATGTTAGAACCTTTTCTAGTGATTTTAAAAGAATCTCACTGCAACATCCGCGATCCATATCCGGTAGCTCCTGCTAGGGCCCTGCTGGAATAATCTGGCCAGTTGCCACTAATGGAGTCCGGTTAGTATCGAGTTAGTGGTAGACTAAGCACCTGGTTGATTAGTACTCCCTCCGTTCTAAATTAGATGACTTCCATTTGCTAGATCCATGGAAGGGAGGGAGTATAAGGCAAGTATCCATTGCACGCACGGCCTGGTATGTTTGCTTTGCATGAATCAACACGTCAGTGGGTCTACGTGAGTCTATCCATTTGTAGTGTTGATCGAGTACGTGCGGCCAGGAATTGTCTTAGCAGCTCGAGTCGTCGAAAGTCTTGCGCCAGTCATTTCCGATACAATTCAATTGTGCGTGGTAGCTATACGTCAATATAAGCTGCGGTACTCGTTGAGTAATCGACAGATTGTACTGAGAGAAGAAAAATAAAGTAAAATAGAATGCATGATAAGAGCCCTTGGCCGGCTTCCTCTCTATTTCGTAGTTATCTCTGCAAAATAAAATCATAGTTATCTTTTCTATAGACGTGAATTTTTATGTGTACTTTATATTTATATGTGATATGTGGGACGAAAAAAAACTTAAGGGACATGACAACGGACAGGCAATCAAATTGGCTAATCTATGTAGACTTGATGTATATGTTATAACTTGATTCAGTATTTGAATGTTTTTACTTCAAAACAACCAAACACCCGGTGTTTTGTTGCCACGATCCCACTAGGTGTGTATTTGTTCAATTTACCTCCAGATAATACATCACAATTGTTTATCATGCCCGGCGTTGAACAGTTGAGGATTACCTTGCTTCGTGGAAACTCACTCTGTCACCGACTTTTCAAAGTCTCATATATTTCTCTAGAACGGCCTACAATAACTACTTGTTGGTCGCTCCTGCTACTCGGTACGCGTTATTATCCAATATAAAGCCAGTTGCCGGATCTCCATATACCATTGGCTCACTGCGATAGTTTCTAGCTTCTCAAAGCCATGGCAACCGGTAAAAACAAGGAACCTTGGTTCTTCAACTTCCTAAAGGAGGGCTTCCTCCTGCCGAACCGCAACCTGAGGCTCTTCACAGCGGTCTGCGCACTCATGCTCGTCTCCACCACGCTGCTCGACCTCAGCAGGGACCTCGCCGTCAAGCCCCTCGCCGACGAGATCATGGTCGACGCCAAGGCGCTCAACGCCACCGATCCCGGCAGCCCGGACCAAGCCAGGGTCCAGCAGGAGGTCCAGAATGACACCAAGGAGTTCCTGCTCGTCGGCGCGGGTACCTCCTGTTTGCTTTCGTCGTCGGCTCCGCCGTCCGGATCGTCGTCATCTTCGCCGCCGTCTCGACGTACTACGGCGAGGAGCGCACTACTACCTTTGGCGCTCTTCTCGGCAAAGCTGGGGCACAGATCAAGGGTCCCCTGCTCACGCTCGCCTACGTGTACGTCCTGGAGATCTTCTACATCGTGCTTTTGACGATCGTGTCATCAATTCTCGCCATTCTCATGGTGAAGCAATACTTCGTCACTTTGTTGGTGGAGTCGCTGTCCGTGTTCTTCTCTTTCCTCTGTTCTTTCAGCGTCGTCGTGGCAGTGGCCGAGCCCGGCTGCCACGGCGCCGGCGCGTTAGACAAGGCGTGGAGGCTCGTGAAGGGGAAGAAGACACAGGTCGTGTTGTACTTGGCCCTTAACAGTGCCCTGGCGTCGCCGGTCCGCACGCTCGCGAGGACTTGTTCGGGTTACAGCTTGGCGCTTGGGTTGCTCCCTGGTTTTGTGTGCGCGGTTCAGCCGGTTCTGCTGGCGCTCCTGCAGCTATTTGAAGTCTGCGCCATGACCGCGCTCTACTACGAGCGCAGGGAGGACAGCGGCAGCCGGCTGGGGGCTACTGGGTACGAAAAGCTATCAACTGAAGAAGCAAACGCATGATCGATCAATAGCTCAACTTCTTGTCATGGAAATTTCGACTTGTAATGCTGTATGTAATGCCAATAGAATAATTTTACTCCTGTATGTTAGAAATAGATCATGATTCCAATTTGTGAGCCTCGCTCTCGTTGGGAGTGGATATACAAACCCAACACCCAAGTTCAAGTCCTCAGTCCTCACATACGCGAATTTAGATTCCTATTTATACTGGAGGCCGGACCAGATCTTTCTTATACTCATGCAATTTATTATTAGGACCAGACTTGGTAATTAAGTAAGATAAAAATCCTGATACTCATACTTAAATGGATGTGTGCATACCTAGCTGGTATAGAGTCCGGGAAGTGAAATTATCCCTCAATTTTAGGGAAGTGAGCCAATTTGACCTGGTTGGGGGAGAGTGGATGTACAAACCCAATATCAAAGTTTAAATCTTCACAGATGTGAATTTAGATTCCTATTTATACTTCAGGACCATACCTTTCTAGTACTCATACAATTTATCCTGAGAATTAGTCTTGGTTATTAAGTAAGATAAAAATCCCGATACTCATACTTAAATGGTTGTGTACATCCCTAGTTGGTACAGAGGCCGGGAAGTGAAATTCGCCCTCAACTTTCAGAGCCCCTCCGAGTTGACCCCTTCCGAGCGGCTTTCGAGGCCCTTCCCCTCCAAACTCTAGAAGCCCCCCGATCCCCGGTTCCTCCAGTCGCCGCTGCTGCCGACTTCGGCGGTGGTGGCGGCGGCCATCCCGAAGATGGTAGGCAGGAGAGATGTGCTCATAGGCGGCGCTCTACGGGCTGTGATGGGGCGCCGGCTGGTGGCACAGGGCGGCGCGGCCTGGTCGGGCGGTGGATCTCCGATGGGGTGGCAACAACGAGGAGGTGGCGCGCCGCCGGTGCGGCCGTCTCGGCAAGCATGGCGGCGATCTGGGTTCCAGGGCCACGTTCTGGACCATAGCGGCCTAGCCAGGGCTAGTGATGTGGTGATCTGGTAGTGGCCTTGCTAGGCTGGTAGTTCTACAGCAGCGTGCTAGGCCGAACTCTCTGTTTCTGCCCTCCTGCTGGAAATTGACTAGCGGCATAGGGGCCTGCGAGTCTTGCGAATAAAGGCGGCGGTCCTAGTGTTCTTCTCGTATCAAGGCTACGTTCTGCGTGTTTGATATCCTCTTCCATCCGGTCATCGGCGTGTTCCTGATCTTCTGCCAGAGACCTTCACGGATTGGCGTTAAGCCCGTGGTTATCTGGATAGGATGGAATATGGTCATGCGCGCCCATATCAGCCTGCGTGTGACGGTGCGACGCAAAGCTCCGCTTACTGTTGGATCTGTGGTACATGTCGGCATTTCGATTACCGTGGTGTACACACCGATGGATAAGTTGTCACAAGGTTGCCCCCGGTTCGTGACGTGCAACTGTGAGAGACAAAATTCGTGACGTCATTTTATGTGGGTGGAAACCGCTATTCAGCGTAGTTATGTAAATAAAAATGAATAAAAAACATATTAAACTTAACTGAGAACAATAAATAAAATATAAAAAATGAAGATTAAAAAAAATGGTAACTGTGCCGACGACAAAGCCATCGGCGTAGGTATAGACATAAAAAATAAAGATTTTAAAATCGAGACATCTATGCCGACGGCAAAGCCGTCGACGTATAGAAGGCACCTATCCCGCGCTGACAGTACGCCGAGGGTGGCCTCTACGCCGAGGGTGGCGTCGGCATTGGCGGGCTACGCCGAGAGCATTTCGCACGCTGACGGCCACGTCGACGGGCTGGCCTCCTCGTCCTCTATGCCGACGGCCCCCGACAAATTGCCGTCGGCGTATAGGCTCATTCTTGTAGTGTACTTGCTACAATTCGGTACGCGTTATTATCCAATAATTCTTCTGGATTACAAATACTAGCTGGTTGTCGGTTCTCTTTAATATCCCAATACCATTGGCTCGCTGCGATAGTTTCTAGCTGAGTTAATTGCACTGGTGGTCACACATCTCGTCGTGTATGTGCACTTAAGTCACACATCTAGAAAACTGGATTTTTTGGTCACACAACTGAATATTTTGGTGCATTTTGGTCACAAACCGGACACGTCATCCGGTTTTGGATGGAGACTTCCGGTTTTGGATATTAGGAGGGCTGTTTTGCAAAAAATGCTGGCGTGGGAGCACCATGAAGGTGTTCGACGAAATGCCGGCGTGACTGAGCGCCGGCCGGGCGCCGCCGCCGCACCCTGAGCCCCTGCTCGCCCGAGCGCTGGCGGGGCACAGCCCCCTGCTCTCCGGGCGCCGCCTCTTACTCGCGCGTGCGCCGGCCGGGCACCGCCGCGGCCTGCTCGCGCCCCTGCGCCCTCTCGTGCGTGCTGGGCGTAGTTCTCGGGCTGCTGGGCGAGCGCGGCGGCGTTCCGGCGAGAGCGACCACGGCGGCGTTCCCGGGCAGCTAGGCGAGAGCGGCAGCGTTCCCTGGAAGCAGGGCATCGTTCCTGTGCGGCTGGGCGACCGCGACATCGTTCCCGGGCTGCTGGGCGAGCGCGGCGACGTTCCGGCAAGAGCACGCGGAGAGCACGCACGGCCGGGAGAGCTAGCACGCACGCACGCACGGACGGCCGGCGAGAGCTAGCTAGCATGCCCCACGGCGAGAGCTACCTAGCACGCACAGAGGGCCGGCCGGCGAGAGCTAGCTAGCACGCATGGCCGTCTAGAGCTAGCTCGCCAGCACGCAAACACGGCCGGCGAGAGCTAGCTCGCACGCACGCACGCACCATGACCCGTCGGCATGGAGACGAGCTTGCTGGACAGCCGGTGAGCACCATGCTTGCTGGACAGCCGGTGAGCGCCATGGTCTCCGTCCGAGCGCTCGGCCGGCGCTCCGGCGAGCAGGAGGCGGCGCCCAGCGAGCAGGGGGCTGCGCCCCAGCGCTCGGGCGAGCAGGGGCTCGGGGCGCGGCGGCGGCGCCCGGCCGGCGCTCAGTCACGCACGGCATTTCGTCGAGCACCTTCATGGCGCTCCCACGCCAATGATTTTGCAAAACGGCTCTCCTAATATCCAAAACCGGAAGTCTCCATTCAAAACCGGATGACGTGTCCGGTTTGTGACCAAAATGCACCCAAATGTTCAGTTATGTGATAAAAAATCCAGTTTTCTAGATGTGTGATTTAAGTGCACATACGCGACAAGACGTGTGACCGCCAGTGCAATTAACTCTTGCTAGCTAGCTTCTCAAAGCCATGGCAACCGGTAAAAACAAGGCACCTTGGTTCTTCAACTTCCTATTGGATGGCTTCCTCCTGCCTAGCCGCAACCTGAGGCTCTTCATAGCGGTCTGCGCACTTATGCTCGTCTCCACCACGCTGCTCGGCCTCAGCAAGGACCTCGCCGTCAATCCCCTCGCCGACGAGATCATGGTCGACGCCAAGGCGCTCAACGCCACCGATCCCGGCCGCCCGGACCACGCCAAGGTCCTGCAGGAGGTCCAGAATGACACCAAGGAGCTCCCGGCCGTTGGCGCGTGGTACCTCCTGTTTGCTTTCGTCGTCAGCTCCGCCGTCAGGATCGTCTTTATCTTCGCCGCCGTCTCGACGTACTCCGGCGAGGAGCGCACTACTTCCTTTGGCGCTCTTCTCGTCAAAGTTATGGCACAGATCAAGGGCCCTGCTCACGCTCGCCGTCCTGGAGATCCTGGAGATAGTGCTTTTCACGATCATGGGCATGGCATCAATTCTCGCCATTCTCATTTTTTTTTGGAAATGGACTCGCCATTCCCATGGTGAACCAATACTTCGTGACTTTGTTTTGGGCCTCGCTGCACGCGTGCTCCTCTTTCCTCAGTTCTTTCAGCGTCGTCGTGGCGGTGGCCGAGCCCGGCTGCCACGGCGCAGGCGCGTTGGGCAAGGCGTGGAGGCTGGTGAAGGGGAAGAAGACACAGGTCGTGCTGTATTTGGCCCTTAACAGTGCCCTGGCCGCCACCGTATCCCCAGTCCGCACGCTCGCGAGGACTTGCTCGGGTTACAGACTTACAGCGTGGCACTTGGGTTGCTCCTGGGTTTTGTGTGCGCGGTTCTGCTGGCGCTCCTGCAGCTGTTCGACGTCTGCGCCATGACCGCGCTCTACTACGAGCGCAGGGAGGACAGGGACGGCCAGCTGGGGGCTACTGGATACGCAGAGGCAAAGCAATCAACAAAGAAGCAAACGCATGATCGATCATTAGCTCAACTTGTTGTCATGGAAATTTCGACTTGTAATACTGTATGTAATGCCAATAAAATAATTTTACTACTTCTGTATAAGCATACCACCATTTGGACATGGCACGGTGTTTCTGTTTAATGTTAATTGTGAACACACAATTACAACCCTTCCTGCAAAATATATGTGTATTTTTAAATGCCCAACATTAAGATTTTTAAATGTTCCAAATGATTCCAAAGGATATTATGCTCTAAAAAAATCTGGGAATCTAAATGCTTGCCGAAACTCAAAGTTTCCTATTGGCTTCTGATTAATGACCGATTAAACACCAAAGATTTGATGCTACGTAAATACTGGAAGGTTGATGGCTCCTCTAATTGTGTTCTCTGTGCTCACTGCTCAGCCTGTCCTAGAAGACTTTTTTTTTAGAATAAAGGCAGGGTTCGCCCTGTTTTAAATTAATAAAGCCCGACGGCCAGCGGGGTTTTTACTTACTGGGACTACCAGTTTAGCGACTAGAAGCATAAGAGCATAAGAGCAACGAGCATAAGGCTAAAAGTTCATACCCGCCACAGAGGCGGATACGGCACGGAGGCCAAAATAGAGGCTACTGGAGAGACTAGGTGGTCGGGGAGGGAACAACAGGCGTCAAAGTTAGCGTAGAGCTCCTTAAGCATAGCAACCATCTCATCCAGCAAGGGTGCGACCCTTTTTTGAAGTAGGGGCCTCCAGAGCTGCAAACATGTCACAATTTTGAAAATGCAGTCAGCTGGTTGTCTTGGAAACTTGGCTTCACTGGTGAACTTGTTGCGGATAAGCCACAGAGACCAGCACAAAGCGGCAAAGAGCACCCTAAGGAAACTTCTGGTTTTACTGTGAAGACCCGCCATTACCAAAAGGCTAATGGCACTTACTTGACAAAACTTTGTCTTGTCAAATAATAAACCACCTCAGAGATATGCAACACAGAATAGCTAGAGCGGTTCATTGATATTACAATACCATGCCACACAGGGCTTAAAGTCAACTAGGCTTTACGTGTCTGCCATTTATTACATAGCCTCATAGTTGAGTACGTACCAGCAAGCTAAATACTAAATAAAGGGTATTAGTAGTATCCCTTAAATTATATAGCTTTGGTCACATGATATTTATTCATCCCAACCCCCATAGATGGTATCCAGATCATACATCCCATCCACTGAGTCCACATTAAAGTCCAATGCATAGCAGTAGCCATCCCCAGTGCATGCTTCTCTCGGTCCAGTAGGATAATCATACTTTCTTTGCTCTAAGAAAGAGGGAATTAATAGCAAGAGTGAGTACAAAGTACTCAGCAAGCATAATTAGAAGAATGCAAATATTCATGATGGTGTATCTTCAAACACAAGTCCTATATCAACTCAACCCATTTTTAAAATAGAGTTTTGTTGCAGAAAACAACAATTATAATTTAGAGAAATCTATTAATCACTTGTATCGCGAAATAGAACCAACGATGGATTCCCGTAGCCTCCAATCCAGGAGACAGGCATGATCATGATTTATTTTAGCACTGCGCAGGCTGTATCACTTTACCCATATTAACTCTGATTTTCTTGTTCTCGCAATTCCTTGTATACGAGACCTATCAGAGTTGAAAGCATTTTCCCATCTCATACATTATACCTCCACCCGCCTAGGTATTCCCTAGACGTTGTGTCGAGCAAAGATACTCAACACTCCTCCATGCTTAATAGTAGCAGATAGCTAATGCACCCATCCGGCATTAGCTTGGGATTTCATCACCCAACCTAGCACTACATACCATGTGGATAGTAAAATGACTTGATAGGAATAAGCTTGGCCTGCCTTTAATTTGGCAGGTCTATGGTCGATACGATATTTGTACGGTCAACATATACAAGTGACAGTGAGTATTATTCCTATATGATAACCCTATGTAGAGAGCCCCACCTTCCATTGATTTCCATCCCAGGCGCTCTCTACCCACCAAATAATTATATAAATGGCCCAGCTGCTCCATCAACTGAGACAATCATTCACCATCAACACACACAATTTATTCCAAATTCATTTTATGCAAGTTGATGATAATATGGTAGAAAATAGTGTTTTAAGAAATTAATTCTACTCTACATGACCAAGGAGAGCTTGCCTGAATTGTCGTACTCGAACCCAGACTCAGTTTGGTTCGGTAGCTGTTTCTCCACCAGTGCTTGCTCGCTTCCTGAAATTCGGCGAATAAATACTGAGACTAAATCGAGTACTGAATATAAGAACAAACTACGTCGCCGCAGTGTCACAGTCCTACAATTAGTTACCCAGGAATTATATATTTTTGCTGGGTAATAAACAGGTATTAGGTATTTGTTAATATCTTGCGCAGCTAGCATTATTTAAACCATCCTAGCTGATTAGTACTAGTAGTCAACCAGTGCACGTGTCTCCTCATTCTCTCATCTCTCTTGCTTATCTCTGCCCTGTACACATCGACTAGTAGTCCTAGTACAGAAGCAACACACGTACACTAACTTCTCAGCTCTTTGCTGCTCCTTGCCCAGGTCGCTCCCTATCCAGAACGCCGGCAACGACGACGGATTTCCCACGAGCTACTGGATCCTAAATCCTTCCTCTCTGCTGAACCTACTCCTCTAGTTTTCCCCTTCATTTACCGCCCCAAATCCTCTAATTTTACTCTGCTTTTGGTTGTTAGGTTGGGTGTGGCTGGGGATCTCCTACCTCTGCTCCAGGTTCAGGTCACCGGCGTGCGGCCGCGCTGAACTGCTCCGGCTCCTACTACCGGTGAGTGCTCTAATCCCGGATTCTATAGTACCCAGTGATGAAGATTTGTTCTAGCCTGTAAATACATCTGGTGGTCAAGCTCTTGTGTATAGGCTAGCATAACCTCTTAAAATGTCACTAATGTGCAGACTAGTGTAATGGTGTGAAATCCCAGATTTCCTTGTCTCGAGTCATGTACTGAATACCTATTTCTATTGTTGCTTCTAGCTTATTTGCTGGTGATAAATCTATGTGACAAGTGAGTCGTGCTAGAGAGTGAGAAAGGAGAAGTGGTAGGGAGAAAAACACCTTTCTTCAATGCAACACAGACAAGCCCCTTCCTGAGGCCTGCTCCCCCCTTACGGTTCAGTGCTGGTGGACTCACGTCACCATCTTCCCTTGTCGCTCTTGGATTTTTGTTGTCTGTGTCTACTCTAGAGAGATGAAGAGCTAGGAGGAAGAAAGGTTGGTCTGGCTGCTTGGAGACAGAGTCTGAATGCTACGAGTGTTCCCTTAGCATCATTGCTCTACTCCCTTATCTAACACCAGGAGGCCTTTCCTATTGGCTGGTAGTGGCTGCCCATCTCTACTTCAATGTGAGAGAAATGTGGAGTGTTCTAATTAGCTGGGAGCACAGCCCATGCCTAGACCACTATTTTCTAGTTGACTTCAAATCTGGTGTGAAGATTCTAGCTGTGGTTAGCCTGTGTCTCACTTGTGTCCACATTTGGGCTGGATAGTAGCAAGTTTTCCTTTTCTTGTATTCCTCAAATGATGTAACAAACGACTACACATTTTAAATGGCAGGAATAACTTATTGGTTGGGCAACTATAACTATTGTTGTGATATGAGTTGTGCTACAGAAATTATACTTGTGTGGTAATTATTGTTACTAAAATTACGGGTCGTTGCATCCTACCCTCCTTAGAAAAAGATTTCGTCCTCGAAATCGAGCACTTACTTGAAGAGATTGGGGTAGGTCACTCGTAGATCTTCTTCCTTCTCCCAAGTTGCCTCACGGACAGAGTGGTTCCTCCATTGCACTTTGCATAACCGAATGGTTCTTGTTCTAAGCTTGCGGTCTTCCACCTCTAATATCTTCAATGGACGTTCTTCATAAGTCAGATCGGGCTGTAGATCAATGTCCAAGTCTGATACTTGTGGTGGTGGCTTGTTGCATTTCTTGAGTTGTGATATGTGGAAGACATTGTGGATTCTAGACAACTGTTTGGGTAACTCTAGCTTATAGGATGAAGCACTCTTCTGCTCTAAAACTTTAAATGGCCCAACATATCTAGGACTCAACTTCCCTTTAATTCCAAACCGTCGAACTCCTCGCATAGGTGATACTTTTAAGTAGACCAAATCTCCTATTGCCAATTTCATGTCCCTCTTGTGCCTATCAGCATAGCTTTTCGCCTACTTTGTGCAATCTGGAGTCGTTCTTTAATCAGCTGGATATTCTCATCATTCTCTCGCACTATGTCAGGACCTAGTAATGGTCTCTCTCCAACCTCATACCAGCATATAGGTGATCTGCATCTCCTCCCATACAATGCTTCATATGGAGCCATTTGTATGCTAGACTGATAGCTATTATTGTAGGCAAATTCTGCTAGGTGTAGGTGCTTATCCCATGAATCCCCAAAGTTCATCACACATGATCTCAACATATCTTCTAGAATCTGATTAACCCGCTCAGTCTGACCATCGGTTTGCGGATGATAGGCCGTGCTAAAATTTAGTTTGGTTCCTAGAGAATTTTGTAGGCTTTTCCAAAAACTTGATGTGAACACAGACCCTCTGTCTGAAGTGATTGTCTTCGGCACACCATGGATAGTAACTATCCTCTCTATGTACAATTCAGCCAATTTATCGAAAGAATACTTCTGGTTTGTAGCAATGAAGTGCGCTGACTTAGTGAGTCGATCCACTACGACCCAGATGGCATCTTTCTTCTTTAATGTCATGGGCAAACCAGTAATGAAATCCATGCATATATCTTCCCACTTCCAGTCTGGTGTTTCAAGTGGTTTAATAATCCAGCAGCCGTTGATGTTCAGCTTTTACCCGCTGACAAGTGTCGCAGTTGCCAACATATTCTGCAATTTCTCTCTTCATACTAGGCCACCAAAAGTTTCCCTTCACATCTTTGTACATTTTTGTGCTCCCTGGATGGATAGTGTAGACTGTGTTGTGAGCTTCATGCAAAATATTTCTTTAATTTCTAAGTCATTTGGCACACAGATCCTACTGTGATTCCAGAGAACCCCTTCCTTGTCCATTCTGAATTGTGAGGGTTGTCCAGCTTGAATTCTTCTTATTTCCTCCTTGATGAATGCATCTGATGCTTGCTTCTCCTTAATCTGATCAAATAAGGTGGGGTGGAATGTCATGGAGGCTATATTGGCTGTTGATGTAGCTTCACTGAACTCTATTTCCATTTTTGCGAGATCTTGTAGCAGCTTCTTGTCATATTCTTCAAGCGAGATGTGGTTGCAGTGTGTCTTCCTACTAAGTGCATCGGCCACTACATTTGCTTTACCCGGATGATAATTAATTGTTAGATCGTAATCTTTTATGAGTTCCAACCACCTCCTCTGCCTCATGTTCAACTCCTTTTGTGTGAAAATATATTTGAGACTCTTATGGTCGCTGTAGAGTGTGCACTTGGAACCATATAGATAGTGCCTCCAAATCTTAAGTGCAAACACAACAGCTCCCAGCTCTAGGTCATGTGTGGGGTAATTAACCTCATGTCTTTAGCTGCCGAGAGGCATAAGCCACAACTCTGTCATTTTGCATTAGCACACATCCTAACCCAATTTTGAAGCATCACAATACACCACATAGTCTTGTCCACTCTCAGGTAGTGCCAATACCGGTGCAGTAGTCAACATGTTCTTAAGTTCCTAAAACTCCTCTCGCACGCTTCAGTCCATATATATTTAGTTTCCTTTCTCAACAATCTAGTGAGTGGTGCTGTTATCTGAAAAATCCTTTTATAAATCTGCGGTAGTATCCAGCAAAACCCAAGAAATCCTTATCTCACTTGGATTTGTCGGTTGCTTCCATGACACAACTGTCTCAATTTTAGACGGGTCTACCTCAATTCCTCTGCCTGAAACTATGTGCCCCAAGAAAGCTACTTGGTCCAACCAGAATTCACATTTGTTAAATTTTGCATACAGCTGGTTCTCTCTTAAGGTCTGCAGGACTATTCTCAAGTGTTCAGCGTGCTCTTCCTTGCTTCTTGAGTATATCAAGATGTCATCTATGAAGACAACTACAAACTTATCTAGATATTCCATAAACAACTTATTCATTAAGTTCATGAACATGGCTGGGGCATTAGTTAATCCAAATGGAACAACTGTATATCATGGTGTCCGTATCGGGATACAAATGCTGTCTTCTCAATGTCCTCTTCCTTCATTTTAATTTGGTGATATCCAGACCTCAAGTCAATTTTTGAGAAGACACATGCACCCTTGAGTTGGTCAAACAAGTCATTTATCGTGGCAGCGGGTATTTATTCTTTATAGTTACCTTGTTAAGATCACGATAGTCTGTACATAGCCTCAGCCCTCCATCCTTCTTCCATACAAATAATACTGGTGCTCCCCATGGTGATATGCTTTCCCTAATGAATCCCTTTGCCTTTAATTCATCCAACTGTTTCTTTAGCTCCACTAAATCTGCTGGTCACATTTTGTAGGGTCTCTTGGCGATGGCTGCTGTTCCAGGTATTAAATCGATGCCAAATTCCAACTCTCTATCAGGCGGCATACCAGGCAACTCATCCGGAAATACATCAGGAAACTCCTGAACAACAGGTATATCTTTTACTTCTATCTTTTGCTGACTTGTGCCATTACTATAGGATCTTTAGCCTGGTTTCTACTCCCAAAATATTCAGTCTAGAGCCATCTGATTTCCTTATAGACACACATTTTAGTTCACAGTCCACTAATACTCCATTAGCAGCTAGCCAATCCATTCCAAGGATTATTTCTAAACCTGACAACTCTATGACATGCAGGTCTGCTGAAAATTTGGTGTTGTGGATTATTATTGGTTGATTTCTTCGCATCTCATTTACTGTGATTTTCCCCCCAGGTGAGTTAACTCCTAAAGCTACTCCCAACTTTGCACATGATAGTCCATTCTTGTTCACGAAATCTTGGGAAATAAAAGAGTGTGTGGCCCCAGAATCAAAAAGAACTGTGCCAACTGAAGGAGGAATGAGTAGTTTACCAATAACAACATCAGTAGCTTGTCCCAACTGCTCTGCAGCCACATAGTTCAGCCTAGGTTGTCCTCCCACTGGTCCTCCACGTCCTGCTCCTCTTCCTGCCATGTTCATAGGCCCTCCTTGACCGCGCCCAGCTGGTGGACGTTGCACTTGAATCTGCTGCCCTCGTGGTCTGGTCTGCATCGGAGGATTGGTGCAATTGATCTTGTGATGTCCGGCTTTCCACACTTGAAGCATGCTCCTGTACCTGTCATGCAGTCTCGAGTAGCATGCCCCTTTCCGCATTTTCCACACCTAGGAGAAAACATTTGCTGATTGGGAAAGTTAGGTCGTGGTGGCGGCATGTGGAAACGCTCTCGCCCCTGCATCATAGTTTGCATCATAGGACGTGAGTGCTGCCCCATGGGGCGTGGGTCCACCCTTGCTTTCTTCCTTCTTTCCTCACTTAAATTAGCATGCTCATTCTCTAGTATGATGGCCCTATTCACAAGATCCTGAAATTGAGTGATCCCGTGAACCGAGAGATGCATTTTTAGAAATGGATGGAGCCCCTCCATAAACCTTTCCACCTTCTTTGCTTCAGTATCCACATCATCAGGAGCATACCTTGATAAGTCATTAAATTGATCCATGTAATCAGTTATCTTCTTGCTGCCTTGAGTCAGTTGGCGAAACTCTCTCTTCTTGATGTCCATCTTCCCTTTCGGCACATGGGTCCTTCGAAAGTTTTCCTTAAATTCCTCCCAAGTGATTGGGTGATTATTAACCCGATTATAGGTGAAATTTTCCCACCAATTTGCTGCTGGCCCTCCAAGCTGGTGCGATGCATAACGTACTTTCTCTTCATCTGAGCACCCCCACAGTTTCTAGATTTCTTTCTATTTTCAGTAGCCAATCATTTGCTTCAATTGGATCCACTGCCTTGGAGAATATCGGTGGTTGAGTTTGCAAGAAATTTTTTAAACTAACTCCTGCACCATGTTGGTGTGCTCCTCCAGGAATTAGTCTGGTCAGTATTGTCTCCAGGAAGCGATTCTGGTTTTCTTGCGTTTCCCTCCGAGAATTCTCCAAGAACCTAAGGACATCTCCCAGGTTTCCTTCTCCACCCACAATTCGAGAAGGCCTAGCGTTGCCAAATTCTGGATTGCTTGCTGGCTGTCCCTGACCAGGTCGGGCACTTTGATTCTCTGAAGGTGGAGTGCCTCCCTGCTGATCTTGGCTACCTGATCCCAAGCGAAAGATGAGGTCTTGCTCAGTCAAACCATGGTTGTCCATCCTGCATGATTTTTAATTAATTGGTTACTTCTTTGCAAGGATATAGATTTATGTCAGCAAGCACACGTGCAAGTGATTCCAATTACAGAATGTTGCTGTTCTGAAATTGCATTAACTACTGAAAACAAAGCCTAAGCAATAAAATTCATGTATTGCAACACCCTTTGTGGTAAACCAAATAATCTTCATTTTGTTTATATAAGAGCCGGCTACAAGTTAATGGCCACTGTATCAACATCTTTTTAAATATACAAAGCACACAATAAAGCACATGGCGCCTTGGCTTTTTTAAACATAACAAGTACTTATATTACAATCAGTAGAGCACATAGGTCTTGGGTACATTACGACAACAGTACTAAGCCATATAGAATCATACATAGGATCTGGTTCGATGCTTCCTACTAGTACATAAGAGAGATACTCTGCTTTACATGCAGTCCATACATAAGCACTTATCTTACATAATCACACATGTACACGCTGCTAGCTCACTAAACTACTACCAGGTCCAAAATACTAATATATGGTCGAAGCGTCCCACGCCTAGTCTGATAAGTTGGAGCTCGATCAAGCCGTGTCGCTGCTGCCTCCGCCACCATTTCCATTGTTGCTGCTAGTGCCACCTCCACTTATGCGGCTCCATGGGTTAATCCCAAGTTCACGTGCATAAGCTAAAGCCTCTCTATACTCCCTCAAGCTAACACTCATGCGTGCTTGGTTATGGACAGGTTGGTGTTGTTCTGGAATAGGAGGGTGTGGCGGCTGCTGCTGTATATGCTGTTGTGGTGCTGGTGGTACCATGGGTGGAAGTGGAGCTGGTGGTTCAACTGGGTTTTCTACCTCCTCAACTCCCTCGAGCTCTTCTTCAGGTACTAACTCCTCTGGATCCTCCTCTTCCTCCTCTGGATCCTCCTCCTCAACATCATCTGGTACTAGTATAGGATTAAGAGCATCTCCAGGCATCAACATGTTTAGGGCTTCATGAAGAGCTGATCTATAATGCTCGCTCATCTGGAAGTTGTGGAACCAGAAATGAGTGGCTTCTTGATTCCTAATAAGTTCTTCCTTCATGGTATGGAACATCATCACGTCTGCGATCATTGTCATACTCGATGTGGTACTAACTGTGGAAGGCACTGGCATTGACTGAGTTGATGAGGATCCGGCGTCTCCTATACCACTAGGCCCCTGGTTGTTGTTCCACTGTCCGAAATTTCCTGGATCAAGTGCTGGCAGGTCACGGTAGCCGGTAGTGTGTAGCTGGCCTCCAAAGCGTGATCGCAGTCCATGCATGGCTTCCTTGGCAACTTCTTGCATGGGTATGGTGTCGTCGTATGATCGCTGCATTGTGGACAACTCCACGTAGAAGTCCATGTCCGATGGAACACATGTGATTATCACTCCCACACGTCGGTGAGGGTATGTCCCATCATCTGGTATCTCCTCAAAGAATTGAGGACAGGGAGCCCCGAGTTCATGCATCATTTGCCAAAGCAGAAGGACATGCTGGCCACGGACCCTTGATGGTGGAATTCTAATTCAAACCATCCTGCAACAGGTTTCTAATTAGTATGGTAGTCATCTATGGGTAAACGACGAAATAACGTGGACTCGGATTAAAAATAGTGCAATATAGCAGCTGACTTGATGATAAGGATTAATTGTTAGATATTGCAATATAGCAAAACTTGGTCTAAGATTAAGTATCCGAACCGTCTCTAACTATCTGCGTGGCCCTCGAACCATTGCTCTGATACCACCTGTGAAGACCCGCCATTACCAAAAAGGCTAATGGCACCGGTCTGTGGATTATTACTTGACAAAACTTTGTCTTGTCAAATAATAAACCACCTCAGAGATATGCAACAGAGAATAGCTAGAGCGGTTCATTGATATTACAATACCATGCCACGCAGGGCTTAAAGTCAACTAGGCTTTACATGTCTGCCATTTATTACATAGCCTCATAGTTGAGTACGTACCAGCAAGCTAAATACTAAATAAAGGGTATTAGTAGTATCCCTTAAATTACATAGCTTTGGTCACATGATATTTATTCATCCCAACCCCCATAGATGGTATCCAGATCATACATCCCATCCACTGAGTCCACATTAAAGTCCAATGCATAGCAGTAGCCATCCCCAGTGCATGCTTCACTCGGTCCAGTAGGATAATCATACTTTCTTTGCTCTAAGAAAGAGGGAATTAATAGCAAGAGTGAGTACAAAGTACTCAGCAAGCATAATTAGAAGAATGCAAATATTCATGATGGTGTATCTTCAAACACAAGTCCTATATCAACTCAACCCATTTTTAAAATAGAGTTTTGTTGCAGAAAACAACAATTATAATTTAGAGAAATCTATTAATCACTTGTATCGCGAAATAGAACCAACGATGGATTCCCGTAGCCTCCAATCCAGGAGACAGGCATGATCATGATTTATTTTAGCACTGCGCAGGCTGTATCACTTTACCCATATTAACTCTGATTTTCTTGTTCTCGCAATTCCTTGTATACGAGACCTATCAGAGTTGAAAGCATTTTCCCATCTCATACATTATACCTCCACCCGCCTAGGTATTCCCTAGACATTGTGTCGAGCAAAGATACTCAACACTCCTCCATGCTTAATAGTAGCAGATAGCTAATGCACCCATCCGGCATTAGCTTGGGATTTCATCACCCAACCTAGCACTACATACCATGTGGATAGTAAAATGACTTGATAGGAATAAGCTTGGCCTGCCTTTAATTTGGCAGGTCTATGGTCGATACGATATTTGTACGGTCCACATATACAAGTGACAGTGAGTATTATTCCTATATGATAACCCTATGTAGAGAGCCCCACCTTCCATTGATTTCCATCCCAGGCGCTCTCTACCCACCAAATAATTATATAAATGGCCCAGCTGCTCCATCAACTGAGACCATCATTCACCATCAACACACACAATTTATTCCAAATTCATTTTATGCAAGTTGATGATAATATGGTAGAAAATAGTGTTTTAAGAAATTAATTCTACTCTACATGACCAAGGAGAGCTTGCCTGAATTGTCGTACTCGAACCCAGACTCAGTTTGGTTCGGTAGCTGTTTCTCCACCAGTGCTTGCTCGCTTCCTGAAATTCGGCGAATAAATACCGAGACTAAATCAAGTACTGAAAATAAGAACAAACTACGTCGCCGCAGTGTCACAGTCCTACAATTAGTTACCCAGGAATTATATATTTTTGCTGGGTAATAAACAGGTAATAGGTATTTGTTAATATCTTGAGCAGCTAGCATTATTTAAACCATCCTAGCTGATTAGTACTAGTAGTCAACCAGTGCACGTGTCTCCTCATTCTCTCATCTCTCTTGCTTATCTCTGCCCTGTACACATCGACTAGTAGTCCTAGTACAGAAGCAACACACGTACACTAACTTCTCAGCTCTTTGCTGCTCCTTGCCCAGGTCGCTCCCTATCCAGAACGCCGGCAACGACGACGGATTTCTCACGAGCTACTGGATCCTAAATCCCTCCTCTCTGCTGAACCTACTCCTCTAGTTTTCCCCTTCATTTACCGCCCCAAATCCTCTAATTTTACTCTGCTTTTGGTTGTCAGGTTGGGTGTGGCTGGGGATCTCCTACCTCTGCTCCAGGTTCAGGTCGCCGGCGTGCGGCCGCACTGGAACTGCTCTGGCTCCTACTACCGGTGAGTGCTCTAATCCCGGATTCTATAGTACCCAGTGATGAAGATTTGTTCTAGCCTGTAAATACATCTGGTGGTCAAGCTCTTGTGTATAGGCTAGCATAACCTCTTAAAATGTCACTAATGTGCAGACTAGTGTAATGGTGTGAAATCCCAGATTTCCTTGTCTCGAGTCATGTACTGAATACCTATTTCTATTGTTGCTTCTAGCTTATTTGCTGGTGATAAATCTATGTGACAAGTGAGTCGTGCTAGAGAGTGAGAAAGGAGAAGTGGTAGGGAGAAAAACACCTTTCTTCAATGCAACGCAGACAAGCCCCTTCCTGAGGCCTGCTCCCCCCTTACGGTTCAGTGCTGGTGGACTCATGTCACCATCTTCCCTTGTCGCTCTTGGATTTTTGTTGTCTGTGTCTACTCTAGAGAGATGAAGAGCTAGGAGGAAGAAAGGTTGGTTTGGCTGCTTGGAGACAGAGTCTGAATGCTACGAGTGTTCCCTTAGCCTGATTGCTCTACTCCCTTATCTAACACCAGGAGGCCTTTCCTATTGGCTGGTAGTGGCTGCCCATCTCTACTTCAATGTGAGAGGAATGTGGAGTGTTCTAATTAGCTGGGAGCACAGCCCATGCCTAGACCACTATTTTCTAGTTGACTTCAAATCTGGTGTGAAGATTCTAGCTGTGGTTAGCCTGTGTCTCACTTGTGTACACATTTGGGATGGATAGTAGCAAGTTTTCCTTTTCTTGTATTCCTCAAATGATGTAACAAACGACTACACATTTTAAATGGCAGGAATAACTTATTGGTTGGGCAACTATAACTATTGTTGTGATATGAGTTGTGCTACAGAAATTATAGTTGTGTGGTAATTATTGTTACTAAAATTACGGGTCGTTACATTTACCCTTAAACCTAATGAGAATCCTAGCAAGGTCAGCAAAGCTGGTAGGGTTCCACTGAACTCCCAGCACCGATCGAAGGCCACACCAAACAAATTTTGCCAACACACAGTTGAAGAAAATGTGATTGGCGTTTTCAGGGTTGGCGCAAAGGGCACACTCGCCATTAGAGGGGCCATGACGTTTGAAGATATGATCATTAGATGGCAAGCGCTCTCTTGCAAGTTGCCACATAAAGATCGTTATTTTTAAAGGAACTGAAGCCTCCTAGATTTCAGCTGCGCAAAACACAACTAGGTCAGTACAGAGCTTGCGGAGAACAAAGAGGGAAAGGGAAAGGCTTGGAGCACTTATTCTCCTCCTGCCGTTTTGCCAGAACCTGCTGGGACATGCTTGATCTCCGGTGGGACTTGTCTGAACATGTGAAACCCAGAATTCTTTTAGCAGCTTCCAACTTTCTGTTGAAAATATAAGCAATTTTGCATAAGATTTAATCCGCGAAAACAGTAAACAAATCATGACTAGAATAATAGGGATTAAACTAATCATGCGATCTACTAAAACAGTAGACAAACATATCGAATCTAGAGCAACTACTCTAAACAGAAACTCTAGCAGTATCTCAAACAGGAAGATCAAGAAGACGTACGGTGCAGCAGCAGCAGCAGCGGCAATGGCAGCAGCGGAACCGTTGGCGTCGCCCATGTCGTCGATGAAGAGATTGGCGATGTCGGGGAAGAAGTCGTCGTTGGGGAAGAACTCGATGCCAGTAGTCGCGCGAGTGCGCTCCCCAAAAACCTGATCGCCCCTCTCCCGTACAGGATCACAAGAGGCGGGGTCCCGGTGGCCTACTGTCCCTTCAATCGGTACACGCCGGAAGACAGGATGGAGAAGACTTGGAAGATGGCGGCGCAAGGTTCTGGAACTGGGACGGCGAGCGACCATGTGTTGCGTGTTGTGGCGGCTAGGGTTTTCCTCTGCATATATAGTGCGAGTCGGGGTAGGATGTGGGCGCAGCCCACGATCGAGTCGGTAACGTCTACATGATCCAGAAGAATCGGAAACGGCAAAACAATTAACGCGTCCGTTAATTATTAATCAATGACTCAATAAATTTCCCGGACTGCAAAAATATAGGCATCGGCCCAGCTCATTCCCGCAACCCGTAGCGTGTCGTGACGTGACGTGACGTGACGAGACGAGCGAGCGGCGGCGGAGGAGGAGGAGGAGTGCGCACGAGAGAGCCTCTTGTTCTCACATGCTTACCAAGTAGCACAACACTCCACTATATAAGGTGGTGCAACTCTCTCCCAACTAGCAATGTGGGACTAAACTTTAGTCCCACTCCACACACAGCCAATATATAATGGGCCAATGAGAATTTCAGAATTTTAGTTGGGCTTTGGACCAAAGCCCACTAGCAAAACTAGTTAAAATTCCAACAATCCCCCACAAAGTCTCATTGGACATCTCATCATTCTGTTCCAAAACATTGTTTTATATACCGGTGCTTAGTGGAGACTGTTAAGTTGAACTTCCACTTAGAAACTTATGCTACACTAGATCACAACTTGGATAGTGGACTATGCCTTGAACTACAAGTTTGCTGCGAACTAGTTTCACACAAGCCCTTGACCGATACTGGGCTGCCGCAAGGCTTCCCCGCGGGTGGAGCTTATGCGTCATACTCCAAGACCTTTCATGAGTTTACTAGAGAACACCCAATTCTCATAGACTGCGACGTTTAACAGTCAGACTCATATAGGTGTATTCCTCAAGAGATGCTCTGCAGGACAACATCTCCGCTTATAAAAGTAAGCCGCTTGGAACACATTAAGATAAATATCAACCTGCCATGCAGATCAGGAGAGTATTGCATCTTCACGGAGTGGGATAGTAAAATATAAGGATACTCTCTCTCAGCTGTCCAACAGCTTGTCACCCACTTCTACTTCACGGGATCTCCGATCACATAGAGTGGTTTACCACTGTGGACAACTCATACCGTGGGTCTCAAACCCATCTCCCTCGATGCACTATCTATCACATTACGTGATAAACCCTTTGTGAAGGGATCTGCCAAATTCTTAGACGTTTGGATATAATCCAACGCAATAACTCCGGAGTTCTTTAATTTTTGACAGATTTCAATCTCCTCTTCACATGCCTTGATGACTTCAATTATCCTTAGAACTTTTAATCTTGACTATCACAGTTTGATTATCACAGTTCATAAGGATAGCGGGTATTGGTTTTTCAACCACAGGTAAGTCCATCAAAAGCTCACGAAGCCACTCTGCTTCAACAGTGGCTGTGTCTAACGCTGTGAGTTCTGCTTCCATAGTTGACCTCGTTAAGATGGTCTGCTTGCAAGACTTCCAGGAAACAGCGCCACCACCGAGTGTAAACACATAACCACTCGTGGCCTTAATCTCATCAGCATCAGATATCCAGTTTGAATCACTATAACCCTCCAGTACCCTCGGATACCCGGAGTAGTGAATTCCATAGCTCGCAGTGCCTTTTAAATAACGCATAACTCTCTCAAGAGCATGCCAATGATCATCTCCCGGATTAGAAACAAACCGGCTCAACTTGCTCACAGCAAAAGAGATGTCAGGCCTCGTGGCACAAGCCAAATACATAAGCGAGCCAATAATCTGAGAATATCTCAGCTGATCTCTAGCACTCTGTTGATTCTTTCGAAGCAACACACTAGGATCATATGGTGTCGGAGAAGGCTTGCAGTCGTCATACCCGAAGCGACTCAAGACCTTTTCCACATAGTGAGACTGAAGCAGTGTAATCCCACCATTACCATCTCTCAGCAGCTTGATGTTCAAGATAACATCAGCCACTCCTAGATCCTTCATCTCAAAACAGCGAGATAAGAAATCCTTAACCTCCTTAATCAATCAAGGTTGGTTCCAAAGATCAGTATGTCATCGACATACAGACAGAGAATAACTCCCTCGCCCCCACCATGCGATAGTACACACACTTGTCAGATTCGTTTACAACGAAACCTGCAGCAGTTAAAGTTCTTTCAAACTTTTCATGCCATTGCTTAGGAGCTTGCTTCAGGCCATATAAAGACTTCAACAACTTGCACACCTTTGCTTCCTGACCAGGTACTACAAAACCATCGGGCTGATCCATGTAAATTTCCTCGTCTAACTCTCCATTTAGGAAAGCTGTCTTAACGTCCATTTGATGAACGAGAAGACCATGCGAGGCAGCCAACGAAAGTAGCACACGAATCGTGGTCAGTCTAGCCACAGGTGAGTAAGTATCAAAGAAGTCTTCACCTTCTTTCTGGGTATAACCCTTGGCCACAAGCCGCGCCTTGTACTTCTCAATAGTACCATCAGGCCTAAGCTTTTTCTTGAACACCCACTTACATCCTACAGGTTTACACCCATAAGGACGATCAGTGACTTCCCAGGTTCCGTTAGCCAAGATGGAATCCATCTCGCTACGGACAGCTTCCTTCCAGTAGTCAGCATCAAGAGATGCATAGGCTTCTGAAATGGTACTGGGTGTGTCATCCACAAGGTACACAATGAAATCATCACCAAAGGACTTTGCAGTCCTCTGTCTCTTGCTCCTAACAGGAACTTCATTGTCATCCTCCACAGGATTATCAGTGTGTTCTATCGAAATGGTAGGATCAGGAATATCAACCAATTCCTGACTAGATGTATTAGGTATCTCCTGATTTGATGAGCTAGGCATATCCTTCATCGGAAAGATTTCCTCAAAGAAAGTCGCATCTTCGACTCCATAATCGTACCAACGTTAACGTCGGATACCTCAGATTTTACTACCAAAAATCTATAACCAACGCTATGAAAAGCGTAGCCCAGAAGAACACAATCCACGTTTTTGGTCCAAGCTTGCGCTTCTTGGGAATTGGTATATTGACTTTCGCCAAACAACCCCAAGTACGTAAGTAAGAGAGTCTCGTATTTTTCCTTTCCCATTCCTCAAATGGAGAAACGTTTTCTTCTTTGGGAACTCGGTTTAGGACATGACAAGCTGTCAATAGAGCCTCCCCCACCATGCCTTGGAGAGACCCGAAGTGTCTAACATGGCGTTAACCAAATCAGTTAGAGTTCGGTTCTTTCTTTCGGCCACCCCATTTGACTGAGGCGAGTAGGGAGGCGTCCTCTCATGGATTATACCATGTTCCGCACAAAAGAATCAAACTCATTGGAAAAATACTCTCCACCACGATCAGACCTTAGCCGTTTAATTTTCCGATCAAGTTGGTTCTCTGCTTCAGCTTTATAGATTTTAAAGAAGTTTAAAGCCTCATCTTTTGATTTCAGAAGATACACATAACAATATCTAGTGGAGTCATCAATAAGCGTCATGAAATATTTCTTTCCGCCTTTTGTCAACACGCCATTCATCTCACAGAGATCCGAATGTATAAGTTCCAGCGGTGCCAAGTCTCTTGCCTCCGCAGTCTTATGGGACTTGCGAGGTTGCTTAGCTTGCACACACACTTGACACTTGGAACCTTTGACAGTGGTGAATTTCGGAATTAAATCCAAACTAGCTAGCCGCGTCATGCTACCAAAGTTAATATGACAAAGTCGTGAATGCCAAATATTAGACAATTTCATGGCAAATATGATTAATAACTTTGGTGCAAAAGTCTGACAAAGATAGGCGGAACAAGCCTCCGCACTCATAGCCTTTTCCAACAAATTGTCCATACTTAGATATTACAACTTTATTGGACTCGAAAACCAACTTATAACCATCTCGACATAGTAGCGACCGCTGACGAGATTTTTATTGATGGAGGGCACATGATGAACGTTCTTCAGCCGCACGATCTTTCCCGAAGTAAACTTCAGATCGACCGTGCCAACACCACGAACAAAGCATGTGACCCGTTCCCCATCAGCACGGGAGAAGTCCCTGTGACCTGGTAAGAAGAAAACATGGAAGCATCAGCACAAACATGTACATTGGCGCCAGTGTCAATCAACCATTCAGGAGAATGACAAACTGAAAAATGGTAGGAAATATACCGTACCCAGATTCCTTCATCTCAACGTCACCAATGACAACATTGGCAGTCTTGCCGCTGTTCTCTTGTTCGCGCAGCTCATGGCGGTTGGACAACGAGGAGCCCAGTGACTCGGATCACCGCAAACATGGCATGATCCCTTCTTCGGCTTCTTGTTGTTGCTCTTCTTAAAGTTGGTAGGCTGTGAAGGCTTGAACCTTCCATCAGACTTGCCTTTACCCCCAGAATTACTCTTGTTAAACTTAGGCTTGTGGGGCTGCTGGTAATTCTTCTTCTGTACCATATTGGCACTAGAACCAGCCTCGGCAACTCGAGCACGTGTATCCTTTGCTCTCGCCTTCTCTTCAACATCAAGCGACCCAATGAGATCCGAAACAGAAAATCTTGTCTCTTGTGTTTCAGAGAAGTAGTAAAGTTGCTCCACAAAGGTGGAAGCTTGGCGATAATGCCACCGGCAATAAACTTGTCCGGCAGGTTACACTTAAAGTGCTCAATTTCTTTTGCGAGTGACTGTATCTCAGGAGCCTGTTGTACAACAGAACGCTTATCAGTCATCTTGTAGTCATAGAATTGCTCCATGATGTACAACTCGCTGCCAGCGTCCGAGGCCACAAATTTGGCCTCGAGCGCGTCCCACATGTCCTTGCCGTTATCAAACGATATGTACGAATCCACAATGGAATCATCAAGAATATTAAGGAGAGCACTCTTGAAAAGAGTATCGAGCCTCTCATAGCCTCCTGTTGTTTAGGATTAAGCTCGCCCTCAGGCTTGACTTTGGTGGCGGCATAGCAGTTACTGTTTTGAAACCAGTAAACTGCTCTCATGCGCCACCGTTTGTACAGCACCCCTTTGAAGGGTTTTGGAAGATCAATAAGACGTACGGTGCAGCAGCTAGGGTTTTGGAACTGGGACGGCGAGCGACCATGTATTGCGTGTTGTAGATGTTACCGACTCGATCGTGGGCTGCGCCGACTTGGAAGAATTATTCGAGAAATAGTTGTCGCATGTCCCTTTAGCTGGTGGACCGCGGAGGCTTTTCACGAACCTAAGGACCTTTCGGAGGGATTGGCCATCCCGGATGCCTCCCCTATCTGCTTGTATTCTGATTCTATTGAGCATCTGATTCTTCACTACGCTTCACGAACCTAAGGATCTTTCGGAGGGATTGGCCATCCCGGATGCCTCCCCTATCTGCTTGTATTCTGATTCTATTGAGCATCTGATTCTTCACTACGCTTGCAACAATTTAATGTTGGAGCTTGCGTCCGTATCTGAGATCTTTGTGATGGTTCACCTGTTTGCAAGGTCAGGTCCGCAGTCCTCATATGCACCCTAAGGAATCTTTGGAAGCGACGTAATGCATAAGTTGTCTGGGACATGGTGGAAGCAACCCAGTTGGTTTTTCGACAATAGGCAGAAGATTTATTCCTATGGTCTCACAAATGTAACAACCATGTTCAGAAATCACTTAAACATGATTGGGTGGTTATGTCCGCCCATTTAGTGTCAAATGTATAATTCCCTCTTCTCCCTCTGCCAGTCCTTTGGTCTTGTTTGTCTATCATATTCTTCTTCTTTCCTTTCTCAGTGTATATATTCGGGTTTTCATTCGAACATGGTTCAGGCCGGCCTTGTGCCAGATTTCTCAAAAAAGAAAATGGGCCGTGCGGGCGTGCTGGGTCTTCTGCTGATGGCGTGAGGCGGGAATGCGGGATATGTATCGTGAAGAAACCCAAACCATTACAAGTTCCCTTCAAAATCAAATTCAACGAGATATCCAACTCGGTGAACTCCCTTCTAGAAGAAAACTTTAAACGGCCGGATTAGTTTTAGTTTTTGAGTTTTAACTGATAGACGGATTAGACGATTAGTTATACGAACGTCCAACTCCAGGACATCTCCACCTATATAAGATGAGCCTCCACCACCCTACCTCGAATCAAAAACCCAAAGCTGGTCAATCGAGCATATAGATTAGCAGCATCTATGGAGACGAAGTCGCTCCTCATCGCCGGCGCCCTCCTCCTCCTACCTCTCGTCGTCCTCCTCCGTAATGCCACGCAGCGCCGCCGCCTCCCCCCGGGCCCGCCGGCCGTGCCGCTGTTTGGCAACCTTCTGTGGCTGCGCAACTCCGCGGCCGACGTGGAGCCCCTCCTCTTGGGTCTCTTCAAGAAGTACGGCCCCATCGTGACGCTCCGGATCGGATCGCGGCTGAACATCTTCGTGGCCGACCGGCACCTCGCGCACCAGGCCCTCATCGGCGCCGGCGGGGCGCTGGCCGACAGGCCCCAGGAGGCCACCAGCTCCCTCCTCGGGGTCACCGACAACATCATCACCCGCGCCAACTACGGGTCCGTCTGGCGGCTCTTGCGCCGCAACCTCGTCTCCGAGACGCTCCATCCCTCCCGCGTCAAGCTGTTCGCGCCGGCGCGCGCCTGGGTGCGCCGCGTGCTGATGGAGAAGCTGCGTGAGGAGGACACGCCCAACGTCATGGAGGCGTTCCAGTACAGCATGTTCTGCCTCCTCGTGCTCATGTGCTTCGGCGAGCGCCTGGACGAGCCCGCCGTGCGAGCCATCGAGGACGCCGAGCGCGCCTGGCTCCTCTACATCTCCAGGAAGCTCACCGTCTTCTTCTTCCTCCCGTCCGTCACCAAGCACCTCTTCCGCGACCGCCTCCGCGTCGCGCACGGTCTGCGGATGCGGCAGAGGGCACTCTTCGTGCCTCTGATCCAAGCGAGGCGGGAGTACAAGAGGCAAGGCCAGGCTAAGGAGACCACGTTCCAGCACTCGTACGTGGACACACTGCTCGACGTGAAGATCCCCGAGGAGGGAAACCGCCCGCTGACCGACGACGAGATCGTGGCGCTCTGCTCCGAGTTCCTCAACGCCGGCACCGACACCACCTCCACCGGGCTGCAGTGGATCATGGCCGAGCTAGTCAAGAACCCCGCCGTCCAGGACAAGCTCTACGACGAGATCAAGGCTACGTGCGGAGACGGAGACGAGGAGGTCTCGGAGGACAAGATCGAAGCCGCCAGGATGCCGTACCTCAAGGCGGTGATCCTGGAGGGCCTCCGGAAGCACCCTCCGGGCCACTTCGTGCTGCCGCACAAGGCGGCGCAGGACATGCAGGTCGGCGGCTACCTTATCCCCAAAGGCGCCACGGTGAACTTCATGGTGGCGGAGATGGGCAGGGACGAGGAGACGTGGGAGAAGGCCATGGAGTTCATACCGGAGCGGTTCCTGGAAGAGGAAGGCAACAAGCTGGCCACGGTGGACATGTACGGCACCAAGGGGATCAAGATGATGCCGTTCGGCGTCGGCCGGAGGATCTGCGCCGGCCTCAACATCGCCATGCTGCACCTCGAGTACTTCGTGGCCAACATGGTCAAGGAGTTCGAGTGGAAGGAGGTGGCCGGGAAGGAGGTGGACTTCGCAGAGAAGCGCGAGTTCACCACCGTCATGGCCAACCCTCTGCGCCCGCGCCTCGTGCCCAGGAACTGAATACCAAGCTAGTTCCTCTTTCTTTCTTTTTTTTTCGGTTTAATTAGCGGTACATGTTTTGCGTGTCTGGTTAGGTGATCATACAAAGTTAAGATTTGGCTATACTCTTCTTGTAAAATTAGTTGTTAATATTACCTCCATTGGGAATATATAGATGGCGTCCTATAATATGGGCATCGAACTTCTGTTACTCGTGCTATCATAGTAATCTGCATTTCTTCAAGTGAAAACTAGTATCATATACTATCATATTTTGTAATCTTTTACTGTCATGTTTATATGAAAAAATACGGCCAACCATCTTGATAGTCAGAGGTTGCAAAAGAAAACAGCCGAGAGTTTACGGGTGTGTAAACACATAAAAAATAAATGAGATCTTGCATTGTAGTTGAGATTGGAGTTGCAGTAGAATCTACCAAGAGGTATCATATCTCCCTGCCTCAATGCCTTTAAGGCCAACAGCAGCGGCATACAACCATTCTACGGAGTAGATAAATCTTCCAAATGTTGAAAATGGACACAACGAAATCTTCCAGTTGGTTGAGGCAGATATGAATTTTAAACTCTTCCTTGAACTAAACAAAAATTTCACTCCATTGGGTCGTACAAAGCTAATAAAATTACTAAAAGTACGGTGGAAGTAACAGAAGAAAAAATATTGATTACACCTGTGCAATTTATTTTATCCGACAAACTACTGCAACAGCGTATTTAAATTATTAGAATACAAACGATTGGAGGAATATCAGTTTAAACAACGGTAAGCACCTATAAGGTCCTGTAGTCCTGAGATTTCAGGTTATGGTATATCTCTGTAATCGAATATTCCAGTATGAAACATTTATATTTACACGAAACACCATAGTCTGGTAAGCTGTATACTACATAAACACAGGACACGTGAAGCAACTTAATTAGTACACACAAGTCATTCAGGACAGTCAATCGGGCCACCTCAGATTCCCCAAACAGCCAGCCTCGGAGCCTCAAGAACTGCGGTGATATATATGCATGGAGAAATAGAACACTGAAGCATTGTGGATTTCTTGGCAAGTCACTAACTGATGGAGGGCAAGGCGGGTGGATTGAAGCCAATACCATAATCACCACCATAAGAACCAGGCTCAACATGTTTTACTTGGCCGTGCTGACGGATATGGAGAAGGAGCCTGCCCAGGAAAGCATTGTTGCAAATTGTAGAACTATCGCACACAAGTGCGACATGCCTCCGTGCCCTAGTGATGGCTACATTCATGCGTCTGTTGTCACCAAGGAACCCTACGGCCCCCAAGGAGTTCGACCGAACCTAACAGGATTGACAAACAAAAATCACTTTAGCCTTCGGTATAGATCCTCAAGTTCGGATAAGAAGAAAAAGGGTGTTTTTTACTTTAATTATGTAGTACTATCTCAGTCCCAGAATATAAAACGTTTTGGCAGACTATATTAGCCTACCAAAACGTCTTATATTTTGAGACAGAGGAAGTATGATTTGTGCAGTTCGAGAGCAAACACTATAACCTTCATAAATCAGAAAGGACAAAACAAAACTGTTTTTTACCATTGATATGACAACTGCATCTGCCTCCCTCCCCTGGAAGCTATCTATGGTTGACACCTCAACCCCAGAAGCCTCTGGATATTCTTCCAGCCTATCTCTTAACAGTTGTACCTGCGCAATGTAAGGCGACTGAACAGCAATGGCAGTTGGAGAGACCCCTGCACAGATTGGTTCAGCTGTTATTACGATCAAGACTCTAAGTGTTGTTAGAAATCAAATGATCCAATGGATGAGAGAAGTCATAATAGCTTATCACAGTGCAAATGCAGCAAAGAGAATAAATAAGGAAGGACCCATCTAAGACTGAGTTATCTGCACCTTGCAGTGAATAAAGAAAAGAGACTAATACGAACTAGTGTAGGACAACTGAAAGGATGTAAGTCAGTCTGTTCGCATTGTTACAGTTAAACTGAAATAACGCTGGATAACACTGCATTACATTTTTTGTAAGATAATATTGTTAAGGGCTGACCTCGTTTACTTTGGGTTTCAGAGAGCCTCTTAAACTGAATGTCCAAAACAACAACTTTTAGGGAACATGAGGGAGTATAGAAAGAGAGGAGCTGTACATTTCGTAGTCAAGCAAGAGTATTTAGTCTTTCTCTCATCTAAATTTCATAATCCCTGTCACATGTTGGCCCCATCATGCATTGTTTATCCACATTATAAATAAGGTTTATAACATTTGTATCCGAGCCACAACACCATGGCTTCTGCTTCGGCTGCTGTGTTTTGCATGGCAGAGTGGGATGCCAGTATTAACAAAACATGGCCCCTAAATACACCCTTAGACAGAGGAACATTGGCAATCTGCCCTGATGAAGATTGACTTCAGCCAAAAGAACCAATATACCTTGGGCTTGAAAATCAGATTTTTGGCTCATAATCAGATTATGGACTTAAAGTGAAGGACCCTTTGTGGATTCCGATAAGTGCCTCTGGTAGAGTCACGGCATTGTTACGTTTGCCCCGTCCGTGTGGCACCACGTGACGGATAGACATTTGCTACTTCCACCTGCTGGTTTCCACCGCCACCAGAAGCCTCAACAGACAACAATGTCAAGCCACGCTAATGGCGGCCCATAGTCATCAACCATCACTCGTGACCTGATGCCCTCCAATCCTTGGGCAGTTACTAAGGGACCAGAGAAGCACGAACATGAGCTGTCGCGAAGGGAGAGATGTATGTACATGAGAAATTACTGTTCACACACACTGCAAATGCCATTGAACAGTAACCATGGTAGTGTAACTCATGGGTTTCAGGTAGTTGGATTGCGTTGTTATAATTATTATATGATGTGTTGAGATAAGATATTGTCACATGCAGGAATTATTTGGATAACATTTTGTTGCGAGATTATTTGTAAATTCCATTGTTTATTTATTTTATGTTAGAGGCTAACCACTTCCATATAAACGGAGGACCATACTATTCAAAATTAAGTCTATGATCCCATCTTGATCCAAGGAACTCTAACAGGACAAAGCTAAATTGGAGCAAAGATAAATTGTATTCCTCACCCAAGACTCCAAGAGCAACCAAAGTACTAAGGATTTCTTATTGGCTGCAAAGATGAGGTCATAGCATCTTAAGAACAAATACAATGGCGAGTAACATAAAGCAATGCAAGAATATCAGCAGTACATGATTACAGAAGGAATACTGAAACATACCACATAGTACAAGATTGACTACATGCTGTGCAACTATATCTGCCTCGCCGCTGTTATAAAATGAGCCTGTACCAGCACGGTCTAAATGCTCCTCGCAGTCAATATTTAGACTTCCATACGGCATTCGGGTGTCAAGTAAAAGTAACGCACATCGGGTTATCCAAGTTTCCTGAAACAAAGAAAATCATAAAAATTCAGCACTTACAAGGTAATTTTGGTTCAGCCGTTTAAGCAACTATTGAAATACAAAGTCAACAGAAACTGCAATAGTATCTGGTTCAACACCAATTCAAAATCAATCTTAAAAGGAAGTAGGGAGGATTTATAGCTCTGGTATTTTCAGGGTACAATCTGGTCTTTTCGGAGATTCTGGGAGAGAAAAGACTAAGACCCTTGCATGATTAGTGATGGATGCATGATATCCCATTTTATAAGAAATTGACTTCTGATAAACAATCTATACACATTTCCAGAACTAGTTTGAACAAGTGAAAAGGTATGATGGATTCTCTGCCGTGCAGTTCACGACAACTTGGTCAGCCAAGAGATTCAGACTAAAGGGAAATGCAGTAGAAAACATGACACGAAATCTCTATAAGGGTGGCAAATTGTGGTATAGCACATAGTGGGGTAGAAACATCTACAAGCAGAGTGATCAATAGCTTTGATATGTGTAAGAAACTTGGTTATTTTATCGCAAGAGTAACAGAGCATATATACCTGAATCGATGGATAATCAACAAGAAGGCGAGAAGCAACAGATGGTGAAGATTTGAGCAACCCACAATACATTTCGTTCGATGCCCAATTGGATATTGATTCATGCATTCTATATTGCATTGTTAACTTTGTAGCCAGTAGTTCATCGTGCAATGACGAAGCCCTCTCCAGTAAAGACATTCCTAGCCCACCTTGCATAGCCTCTCTTGATAATATTACGGCGCAAGCTGCTTTTGATCACCAGCAAGAATGCATCGCTTTCCCTGCAGTATAGGGATCCAGCATGAGGGTTCAATTGCTTGTCCAGCTTCATCTATAATGACGAGGTCAAAAGCACCAATTCCCTTAATAAGTGGATCAGCTGCCCCTATATTAGTTGATAGGACAACATCAGCATTTGAAAGTACCTCCTTGATTGTTTCATTCTCCTTCTTTCTAAAGTTCTTCCCATGTTTTTTCAATAGTTGACGTATTCCTGCAGCTAAAGAATCGTCCTGTATACAATGCTTTAAGTCCCTTCTTAAGTTGGATTTTTTCCTCTCAAACTCTTGTGTGAACTTTTCAAGCCTCCTCTTCACAACCTCTCCCAAAGACTTTGATGAAACGGATGGAGATATCCTAAGAGGATTTCCAACTCGTACAATGTTAAGCTTAGTACCTGACAACTTCTCCACCATGTTATCAACTGCTGCATTGCTTGGAGCTGTTACAAGAACACGTTCACCCTGTCGGACAGCACAGTCAATAAGATTGCTAAGCAAACCAGTCTTGCCTGTACCAGGTGGCCCTTGGATAATTAGGATAGGCCTTTTCTTGTTCAAGCCTAGTGCCATAGCCAGTGACTGCGAGGAATCAAAGTCATAGTTATACTTCCCCAAACCATCATCCTGTATTGCTGATTCACTCAAATCAATCAAATTATTCTGCTCCAGAATCATCATGTCTTCCTTATCCCCAAAGAGAGTGGCTACTACCCCAATGGAAGCATTTGTTTTCTGTAAGCCTTTCTTCTGCAGAAGTATCAGTGCTTCACAATTGCGCTGCCAAATCATAAGCATACATGAATGAGCTAAAATTATGAACCATGTAGTAAAACTTGAAATTTGCGATCAAGGTTAAATGTTCCACCTAACACTGGTCAGCTTTCACCGAAAAATGGAAAAATCATCTGGTCCGTTTTCTATATAAACATGCATCTTAATGTATAAAACCTGGGAGCAAATTACGAGATTAGGGAGTACCACATCAGCGCATATTTTCCCTGTCATTTGATTTACACTCGTGCCACAAGTGGACTAGTTTATTTATTTATAAGTTGTAGACTACACTAGGAAGTTATATATACCTCTCTTAGATAGATAAAATCTGATCATCTCAATTAGGAATTTGGCTATTGATGCCACTAATTTACAGGAAAAAACGACATTCTCTAGTTCCACAACTATGTGTGCCTAGTTCCAGTAGAAGTTAATACTTCATTCGAATAAAGAAGACGAACCTGCCTGGTTCCAGTTTTTGGGTCAGTTTCGGTTTTCAAAATCATGCTGGAGCACAAGAAGCTTTACTAACTTCTGAGTAGTTATTACTCTGATGCAGCAGAATTAGGAAACTGGTCAATTTGTGTAAATAAAAAGAGTCAGTCATATAATCTTTAGTATAGAAATTCTTGAAGCAAGAAATGTTCAAAGAAATTTACCAACAAAACTACAACACCACACAATACCCAACAAAAAGTGAAATACTGACATACTCCTACGAAGTCAATAGACTGATACTTCTCTGAAATGGCATGGACATGGAAAATGTCCGAACAATGTTTGATAGATATCATCAAAGTGTAACCCAGAGCTGTGTTAAGTTATAGCATGTATATGATATGCTACCAACATAAGGATGATGAAGATAGTGAACTGCCTTCAAAACTGAATACTGCTCAATGCATGAGCAAAACTGCATTACCTCGTATGTAAGTCCATCAGCTAATGCTTGTATCCTGTCAATCCGCACACTTTTCCCAGAAAACTTGGAGAAGGTAGGGTCACCAGGGCGGGATTTCAAAGAAACAGTAATACTGCAGCCATCCTCACCAAGATTATGTACAAAGCCTTGTACGCGGGAAGTGCCAACCTCACCCTGGTTATTGCATGTCCTCACACAAACCATGTCCCCAGGAGACAGTGTTGTTGGAGGCAGTTTATGGGTGCCTTTTACTCTAAATAGAACCAAACGTAGGCCTCCTAAGCCTGCAAGCAATTAGACATGAAGCGATATGAGGAATTCTTATCAATTGGTCATTGTTTAGATCATCTAGCAACTTCAACTATCGGCAACTTTAAAGCTAGAGGAATGTACAGTCTTAAATCTGTATTTGCATGGTTAAGCTCATAAGGACTTTCAAAAGCATATCATTTTACATTCTTAAACACTTGGGGGAACACCCTTTGAGACAATTATCATGCCCCTAAGGATGCATATTTGCAATTACTAACCCAACTAAGAACATAAAAAAAGCGTAAGCACACTAACCAGTCGAGGTACTGATAGCATTCAAATTGCAAACAGTGTCACACTGCTCTTGTTCTGCCTGACCATGACTCACCAAATACTCGACTGGCTTGAGTGGCTGCTTCGCTTCACTATCCATTGTTGGGGTGGCATTCAACTCTTCCTGGGTGAATTCCAGCTCTGCATCTCGCTCTATGTTTAGAAGGTCTGACATTTTCATGACAAAGTCTTCAATTTTGGTCTGCATTAGCCTCGTCTTGTCGAGGCTTATGCCAAGGAAACTGTGCATCACAGAAGCTTTAGGTTTGCGGGCACCTTCCCGATGTTGGGATGACTTGGCTAATTTTTTCAGAAGCATCCAGGATTGTGTGGAGCGCCAATTGGAAATAAGGCCCTGGTTCTGGTGTTTCAACAAGACCTCACGGAGTTCACGTTGGAAGTGGTCAAAGAGGGTGGGGTAGTGGGTGGATGCTTTGAGGCAGAGAGCCTCCTGTCCCTTGGGCATGGGAGTGGCAGCGAGGTAAGGCTGTGCCAGAATCATAAACTCAAGGTTGCCTTCAGATGATCCCCCATCCAATGAGAACGCTGCTCCATCATTCTGCACTTCCGTGGAAGCAAATGTGGAGGCCATTGAGTGCATGCCCAGCTTCAGCCATTGCATCACAGACCGGCCCAGCTCCTTCCGCCCAAGAGGGTCACCACTTCCGTAGGGCGCACCTATTCTAATGGACAATTCCTCTGCAGATGGCACATACTTCTTTTCTGCTTTTGTTGTTTCCTTCCTCTGTCTCCTGCTTCTCCTCCTTCCCTTGTTTCTATTTCCATTATTGCTGATGCCATCAGGGGTAGTCGAATGAGAATCAGATGATAATAATACCTGTTCTATAGGGCCTGCAAATGGGACCAATCGGAGATGACCTTTCCGTAAAGAAGATATAGGCACAGAATTAGCGCTGGACGGGAAAGATGGTGATGAAAGTAGCTTCAGTTCCCTCCTCCTTAGGTGTATCATGGTGGCACAAGCAGAAAACAAGAAACTAGAAGGCAGAATATGAAGAGACATGCTCAGCTCAGGAAAGCTAGCAATGGGGGCAACCCTTAAGAAGAAAAGAAATCACTCTCAGCAGAACTGCTTATGCAAATTTCAACAAGCCACATAGACATGTAAGGCCAAGACTCAGGATTGCTCACTGGTATTTAGCATGCTCCATGGCCATGCTAGTGACTTGCGAGTTGTGGTGAAGGCAGTGCTACGTTACCTTCAAAGCTTCTATCAGACTATTACTCCAGATTCTAACCACTTCCGTATCTATTCACTCTTCTATGCTGAACATCTCTGATGTACACTTTGTTTCGAGCTACTCTTCAAATGCACATATTACTCCTTGTGGTCTCTGAAGCTCCTAAATGTTCAGTTCTGGTCCACCAACTTCCCCTCTTTTCTTTCCAATTATCTTCTCTACTGAAATGGAAAAACTAGCACCACATGTTAGAAGACCAAAGATATCCTTTTATACCTGCTGAATTTTCCAAATACAAACTGGTCTCCCTGGATCTGAGCAGGTAACAAGTTTCTGCTGCGGCTTTCTCAGTTCTCACCATGTGGAGTAGTGCAAAGCCTGCAGAGTCGCAATACCGGAGAGCGGCAGTTTGATTGTCAAGTTTCTTCTTAGCTACCTCATCAGCATGCTGATCCATGCCAGGACTCTGATACTGGCACGAAAATATTAACAAGCAGAGATATATGCACAAGTGAGGTCAAGGCTTCATTGATATTGTGTCAAACGGCGCCCTTGCTGATAGCTTGGCCTGTGTACTTGTGGAGATGGTGATGCTACGTTGCCTTCTGCCCGAACACATATATCTGCTGATGGTTAACACGTCTGATTCTTTTCCATCCTGTAGCCTGTAGGCACTGGCCCTACTACATCTTGTTTAGAACGAGTGATTTGCTTGTGTGGTTCTCAGCCTCTCCACTTGTCCCTCTCTTTCGTCGTTCCCTTTTCCTCATCCACTCTTAAGCAGCAGCAGCCAGCCTGGACCATATTGCAAGTTTGCAAATCCCAAATGCCACTTGAGCTTTCTCGGAACTACTACCAAGACAAGCCAAACCATGGGAGGATTCAGGAAGACAGTCCGGTGCCTACCTGGTCCACCCATGACCCATTCCCAGCCTGAGCAATGCGGCGGTCGTGGGCAATGAAGCTCCGCCCTCGAAATGTGAACCATGGGAGAGCCTGCGGACGCACGGCACGCAGAGTGGTAGCTGCACGGCGTAAGCATTTCGTCGAGCAGGTAGAGCGCAGAATGGGAGAAGGCATGGGTACACGTACGTCGGCTGCGTAGTCTCATCGCAGTCGCAGGCGCACACATCAAGATCGCCGCCGACGCGTGCCGCTTGCGGGAGAGGTGCGCATGGATCCTCCTTGAGGGCCCCGATGTAGTAGAGTTGTTGGCCGCACTGAGCCGTGTGGCGGCGCGGCGGCCGAGCAGGTGGCGTCGTGCACGTCGCTCATTGTGATGCCGCGGGATACGACGGTGGCGGAGAGACGCCGGAAATGTCGGCTCGGGATGTCGTCAGGAGGTCGTGGTGTCGCTGGTACCGGCGAGATATGGGGGAATGCCGTATTGCGTCAGGGTGGGCGTGCCGGCGGAACTTGCCGATGCATCGGTGCTTCGGTTGTTTGCGATACAGTATGAGCACTTCTCGCTCTGCGTTTTTTTCCTATGAAATTTTGCTATATATATATATATATATATATATATATATATATATATATATATATATGAAAATGAGTTGATACACCTAGGGGTATGTACTCTTTACCCATAATGGAAACCCTGTTTTAGGTATATAGACATATACATATACCTTGGATACGTATATCTTAAATATGTAGGAGGTACATATGATTTTAGGTATGCACATTATGGGGTATGCATACCTAATATATACACATACCTAAGTTATTTATATATATACCTGATCTGTACGCGTACGATAGGACACACATAGCCAAGGTATATATAACATGTAGATACCTCGAATACGCATACCCAAGGGTATGTGCACATCATATATATCCAACATGTGCATACCCAAGGTATACGTGTCGTCTACATACCCAAAATGTACTATATTCTATCCTGGTGCCCGGGCACCAGGGAGCATCTGTTAATTTATATATATGGACGCGACTATGTGTAAGGCGCCTTACATTTGGCGAATCTGTAGACAGCGATCCGCATTGACCACCCGTACGGTTTGTCCCAATTTATTCATCCAAGAGAACGCTCGAAGAGCAAATTAACATGCATGCACTAAATGACAGAACTGATGATGTCATTAGCATTTAATGCAAAAATCCGAAAATTTAAAAGGTTTTCTAGTTTAAACCGTTTATCCGATTCAGTATCCATTTTCATCATTGGATTAGTCGCGATGAGATTTTCGAAACTAGATCCCATGTTGATATGTTTCGGCGACTTTTTTTTTATGCGAAAGTTACCCACATGTAACACATAAGTTATCCAGTCTGTAATATGTAAGTTATCAACCATGTTAACGATTAATTTTCGGATTGAAATTGTACGTGACTATATAGAAGGTGCCTTCAATTAGCGTCCTGCTCCATCCCCTTGCATGCATAAAAAGACAAAATTGTTGTCCTCATCCATATTAAATACGAAAACTAGAAATTCAAAAAGTTTTGTAACTCAAACCGTTTATCCGATTTAAAATCTGTTTTCACCGTTGGACTAGTCGCGACGAGATCTTCGAAACTAGATCACATGTTGATATGTTTCGACAACTTTTTTCTCGGATCCTAAAGTTACCCACCCAATTACAAATTATCTAGGTTGAAGTATGTAAGTTACCCACCGTTTTAATGATCAGTTTTCAGTTTGAAACTCGATCCCACTTTGCGTTGTGCTTTTTGATTTTTTCGAATTTTGAAGTTAGTACCTAGTTTTATAACTGAGTTAGCACTTTGGGATGGTAAATATATCGTGTACAACTAGGTAACTATATGCTAGAGTAGTTGTGCAACTCGTAAGTATTACGGTGATAACTATGTTGATTTCATTATGACAACACTACACCCTAAAAAATAGATGGGTTACTCCAACAGTACTGGATGGGTAACTATTGCCGAGAGAGTAGGATAAGTACATCATGAATACATGGTAACTTTATCAGTACTGGGTAGGTAACTCTATCAGTATTGGGTGGGTAACTATTACCGAGAGAGTAGCGTAACTACAAAGATTTCGTGGTGCATACACATGCAAACACATGGGTAACTTTATCAGTACTGGGTGAGTAACTAAATCAGTATTGGTTGGGTAACTATTACCGAGAGAGCAGGGTAACTACAAATATTTCGTGCTGGATACACATGAAAACACATGTGTAACTTTATCAATATTGGGTGGGTAACTACATCATTATTGGGTGGGTAACTATTACTGAGAGAGTATGGTAACTACATTGATTTTGTGGTGGATAACTATACCATAAAAACACATGTGTAACTTCATCAGAACTGGGAGGATAACTCTATCAGTATTGGGTGGTAACTATTACAGAGAGAGTATTGTAACTACAAAAAAATTGTGGTGGATATCTATATCATGAAGACATGAGTAACGTCAACGGTACAGGATCGGTAACTGCACCCGTATTGGGTGGGTAACTATTACCGAGAGAATGAGGCAACTAAATCGATTTCGTGGTGGATAATTACATAATGAATACATGAGTAACTTTATTAGTATTGGATGGGTAACTTCATCATTATTGGCTGGGTAAATATGGTTAACTACAATGATTTCATGGTGGATAATTACATCATGAACACATGAGTAACTTTATCAGTACTGGTTGGGTAACTTCATCATTATTGGCTGGTTAACTATGGTTAACTACAATGATTTCGTGGTGGATAATTACATAATGAACACATGATAACTTTATCAGTACTGGGTGGGTAACTCCATCAGTATTGGGTGGGTAACTATTACTGAGAGAGTAGGGTAACTATATCGATTTTGTGGTGGATAACTACATAACGAACACATTTGTAACTTCATTAGTATTAGATGGTTAACTATTACCTAAAGAGTATGATAACAACATTAATTTCGTGGTGGATAACTATATCATGCACAATGGTAAACTACATCACATACTGGATAAATAACTGTATCATAAGGTACTGGTATACTTTTTGTGCTAGCGTATTCGCAGATGAATAATGAATTGTCTCTAGTTTGTCCGTCAAACTGTTGCAGATCAACTGGTTAAGGTGTGTCTCCGCTCCTCGCATGAAGGTTAGATTTTTAGAACACTTTGACGACTGAACCGGACAGATCGGGTGGCCCGGTTTAGTGCGAAAACCGCCGGTCAGACCGCGGTTTACCCAGTTTTTCTGGTCTGCTGGCGCGTCCGGTCCACTGCACTTATAGAACCGGCAGAGGCTCTGGTTCCGGTTGAACCGAAGGTCCGATCTGGTTTTTTTAAACTATGTGTTTGAGGGTATAGAACGCTTACCTGTGGACTGTCCGCCCGCTGCACCCAACGGGACTGTCCGCCCGTTGCACCCAACGGCATCCCAAGCGATCACAAACATGACTGTTTTGTGCACTTTTTATATTTTTTATGTTTATTTGTTATTTTCTCATTGGATTTGTCTAATTTGTTGCTGCACTTTGTCAAATTCATTTTGAAGAATAGAGCATCAATGAAATTTTAGAGTACAGCAGCTAGATAAAACATCAACCGTGGCTAAAACTCTTTGTTTGCAAACACTACTAGATAGCTCAACAACAGCAACAATCACTGACAGTATGTATCAAGCAGACGTACAAGCAATTCGATTGCTGTGTATGAGCTTGGTGGATCGGGAGGAGTTGCCTGAGGAGAAGTCCTCCCGCTCGACGAGGCCGGCGCGGAGGCTGCGGGTAGCAGCGTCGACCGCGACGCCTCAGCGGCGGTGGCGCCGCTGCCGACCACCAACACGTCGAGGGGCTCCACGGCCGTGGACCCGGCCAGCACCACCCGCTGGCGGAGAGCTCACGCCCAGCTGGGTGACCAGCTCCCGCGCGGCATCAAGGGCCACGGGGGAGGAGTCGGAGGCGGACGCCGGCGACGGCGACGGCTAGGCGGAGACCCCATCCATGATTCCTCGCCATAGACGGATGGCCTCCTATCTCTCCGCCTTTTCCCTTGCCTACCCCCTACAGCTAGCTTCGTCATCCTCAGCTAGGGCCGACCTTCCCGTCCTCCGTCGCGCCGCCCACCATCCCCTGGTCGGCCTCCCCGTCCTCCGCCTCGAACAGCCTCCCGACCTCTGCCATGGTTGGATCTTGAGAACGGGATGCTGGTGGTTGACCCTTCCCCGTCGCCCATGTCGCCGGGGACAGGCAGTTGCTGCTGCTAGACCCTCCGCGTCTTTGCCCTTGCCACCGGGATGGGCTGCGACGACCACGCTTGCTTCAGATGCAGATTAGGTTCCATGTGCCAAACCGAAGAGGAAGGGAGAGGATAGGAGAGATGTGAAAGTGCATGTGTTGCCCCATGCATGGTTTTGTTAATTAATGACAATCCTTATGGACTAATGTTTGCATTGAGATATTCTTGTAGATCTTGTCCATAGGAAAAGATTTGAGTTCATGTGTTGGACTCTAGAAGATTACATGATGATCAATGCTCTTTTCAAGGGTTTATATGAAGAATGGTCATGTGTAGAGTTGAGCATATTTCAAGTATGTCTTGAAGGATTCAAGACATCATCTTTGTGAAATGGAGCATTTGAAGGAGTCTTCATCAAGCATGTGCTAGCAAGCACAATCAAGAAAGGTGTTCCAACTTGAGGGAGTCAAGATCGTCATCATCTAGCTCAAGTGGAATGCGCAAGGCAAAGGTATGATCTTGATAGGGTTTCTATTTTATCGGTATCGTGGTGTTAGTGGGAGACCGGGCTATAGGGTAGATGGCGTACTATCAAGAGGGGCTCTCAAGTGAGTAACTTGATCGCATCTTTGTGGAGAGCTCAAACCTTTGCGTATTTGGCATATCATCTTTCTTGGTTCTTATTTGGCTTTGAAAGGACCCGAATGTCGCCTAGAGGGGGGTGAATAGGCGATTTAAAATTCTTTACGATTTAGCCTTGAATAAATGCGGAATAAAACTAGCGTTTAATTTATCAAGCACGAAACCTAAACAAGCTTGGTTAACCTATGTGCACCAACAACTTATGCTAAACAAGATAAGCAAATATGTGATAGCAAGATATATTACTTCAAGCTCGATGGTTATCACAAAGTAAATTGCATAAGTAAGAAGCTCGGGTATAGAAATACCGAGGCACTTGAAGACGATGATTTATCCCGAAGTTCACTTCCCAATGGAAGCTACGTCTCCGTTGGAGCGGTGCGGAGTCACAAAGTGATCCCCGAATAGCCGTCAAATGGCACACCGTAATCTCCTTCGTGCATCTACCAATGTAGAGAACCACGAACCACTATGGGACACTTGAGGGTGGTCACCGAACCCGTACAAGGATGAGGCACACTCCACAACTTAATTGGAGGCTCCCACCGAATTCCCACGGCTCCCAAAGCCACAAGAATCACAAGGTTGAGGCACACTCCACAACTCAATTGGAGGCTCTCAAAATCTGCCCGTTGGCCAGGAAATCGCGTAGGGCCTGTAGTACCGGGGGTTATTGGCCAGTACTACCGCTTAGAAACACTCAAAACCAGTACCGAAACGCGTTTCGCCTGTAGTACCGGAGGTTATTTCTGGTACTACCGACCATGTAAAACTGCAGAAAAACACCGACACTAAAACGAGCATAACTTGAGTATCCGAACTCTGTTTTTGATGTTCTTGGGCTCGTTGGAATCACCACAACGAGCACAACAAGATGATGCAGGAAAACATTATAGTCCAACAAGGGAGTATAAAACCAAATGTAGAAAGGTGAAACCTCTCTATAGAAGATGAACCGAGAGAAACTCCAAAACCGAAAACACAACAAGTTTTTCATACGAAATCCGTTTTCGGTGAACTTGAGCTTGTTATAAAGGTCACAACAAGCTCCAAAACCCCATAGAAAGATAAGCCAAATAAGAACCAAGAAATATGATGATGCTAAGTATGCACAGGTTTGAGCTCTCTCCAACTGATACGCTAAAACTCAATCGAGAGCTCCTCTTGATAGTACGGTGTCTATCCAATAACCCGGTCTCCCGACTAACAACATGAGACCGGTAAACTAGAAACCCTATCAAGATCATACCTATGCCTCGCGCATTCCACTTTACTAGATGATGGCGATCTTGATCTACTCAAGTGGACCACCTTTCTTGATTGCGCTTCGCTTGGTGAGGATCCACATATTTCTCCTCCATACTCCACAATGGGAGAGCCTCTCATCGACACATCTTCACTTGACCATTATCTCCCAATGGGTGGCAAGCTTCAAGTATATGATATCTTCGAGATACTTCTCTTGAACTTGCACAACTCAATATTGATGACGATCACCACTTGATGTCATCGATCATGGGCTATATGAAATCTTCATTTGATGCAAGCCCATAGAAAGATACCTAACTACACATAGAAATGCTACACCCATATCATGGGTTAGTTCACAAAGCTATGTGGACAATTGCTTACCATACCAAGAGTACATGATCCCACTTGGTACATCTTGTAGCTTTGTGTGTTGATCAATGTATGGATCAACCTTGTATCTTTTCTTCTCTTTTCAATAGATGATGTCTTTAAGATAACCATGAATGATCACATAATTCTTTTCTTCAAGACATACTTGCGATATGCTCAACTCACATATGACCAATCATCGGATAACTCCTCGAATACCAACTTGGTCATCACATACTCTTCTTCTTGATTATATCAAGTATATATCCATACACCTTGATGATCTTGATGCCAAATACTTCATTATATCAATATATTCATGGCATCAACCTTGAATCCAACATATGGAGTTCAAGCATGGTCTATGGACAAACACTACAAGTACAACTCAATGCAACCATTAGTCCATAGGGATTGTCATTAATTACCAAAACCACACATGGGGGCGCCATGCCCTTTCAGGCTTTTATCCATGTGAGAATTTAGAGCTTGTGTTCATCTCCATACCAAGCTCTAGTTCATCAAAAATGGATTTCATTTGAATATCTTGTAGTGTTTTTGATGTTGGAGGTTTTACCGGTTCATCTCTTGTAGAGAGGTCAAACTCTCCTCTTGTGTTTTCCTCCTCACATGATGGACTATGATGTGTATATGCATGATCTTGTAGTGCTTGTGATTATCTTCGGAGTAAGCCGAAGATCATAGAAAATGGAATCCGGATGAAAAACTTGTTGCGTTTTCTTGTTGGAAATATTAACGGTTTATCCTTGAGGAAAGTTCCACACCTTCCCATGTGTGGCAACTTAACTTTATTTATGGTTCTTAATATTTCCAACCTCGTTGGTTTCATCTCGTTTGGAGTTTTCTCGCAAAAGTTATGTGCGTTTCTTTTTCGGGTTCTGGGTGGCCAGCCCCCAGGCCGGCCTGGCCGGCTCCCAGGGCGGCTGGCTCAGTTGGGTGGCCGGCTCCCAGGCCGGCCTGGCCGGCTCCCAGGCCGGCTCCTCTGTTGCCTCTATTGCAGCGCGTGAGGCCGGCCTCCCTGCACTGCCCAACGGGCAGATTTTTGGGGGACCTTTTTAAGGGGCTTTCTTCCCCAATGGTTCTCTAACCTCTTGAGCACGTTTTTCGCTTCTCTCTCCTCCATTGTTGACCTTTGGAAAAGCTTGCCTTCCTCTCAATCCCTCCCATGATTCTTGCATATCTTTGAGGGAAAGTGAGAGGAGATCTAGATCAACATTTCCACCAATCCATTCCTCCTCTAAGTGAGAGGAACCTAGTTGATCTTCATCTTGAAATTCTTGGTGTTTCTCCTCCTTTGTTCTTCCTCTCTTATTCCCCCATAAGCATGTGTTGCTTTGTTGGAATTTGAGAGTGAATGACTTGAGCATTTCTTGTGTTCTTGCCATTGCATTGTGTTGCATCGGTTTGCTCTCTCCACGAGGATTCGTGGAAGTGAAAATTTGTGAACTTGTTACTCTTGGGTCTTTTGGACCCTAGACGCCTTTGTGGTGGTTGAGACCTTTGTGGTCATTTGTAGCCGTTCGGGAGCCCCCAATCCATTTGTGGGTTGTGCCTCGGATTGTTGTTGTAAAGGCTCTGTAACCCGCCTTGAAGGTTTCCGATAGTGGAAGGTGAACCAAACCTTTGTGGTGCGGTTCATCGGAGAATAGGGTGAGCCTTTATGGCGTTGAGATCGACCTTTGTGGTGCCTCACACCTCTCCAACGAGACGTACTCCCCTAAGAAGGAGAAACTCGGGAATACATCCTCGTCTCCGCGTGCCTCGGTTATTTCTATACCCGAGCTTTTTACTTATGCACTTTACATTGTGATAGCTTTCGTGCTTGAAGTATTCTTGTTGCTATCACCTTGTTGCTTGTCTTGCTTAGCATAAGTTGTTGGTGCACATAGGTAAGCCTAGTTTATTTAGGTTGTTGGCTTGTTAATTTAAACACCTAGTTTTATTCCGCAATTAGCAAGCCTAAACCGGAAAAGTTTTAATCGCCTATTCACCCCCCCCCCCCTCTAGGCGACATCCTTGTCCTTTCAAGATGGACACGCTCCTTCGTCCCAAATTGGTCGACGTGTGCGCGACGTGCGCGACGTGGGAATCGCGCGGAACTGACTCGTTCCGGTCAGATCGCCACCGTTGGCGCGAATCCAATGGATCGCGTCGGTGCGTCCCGTTTGCCAAATATCAAGTGCCTGCTGGTTAGATTTTCCGTATATATATACCATAAAAAAGTCTCTAAAACACGCTAGACCCACCCGTCAGCATTTTTCCTTTTTTATTCTTTTTTTACTTTCCTCTTCTTCTTTGTCCCATCTCCCTACTCCTGCCGCCCCCACATAGTGCTCCCATGGTGAAGGCGGTACACCTCAGGAAGGAGGAAGGAATGGAGGCCCCCGCACAACAGCCAAAGCGCGCCACCTGCCCGCATACCTCATCGTCCTGCATGTCGGAGATCACAGGGCGCCAGGTTCGGCCTTCTTCCGCCGCCACCATCGCTGCGGACTGGGTCCCTGGTGCCTCGACACTGGATTCCGGCGACACTTGTTGCCTGGCACCTCCCGTCCGTTAACGGGCCGCTAAAATCGGTCGGATTCGAGATGAGTCACCAGAAATTGGTGGGGATTTGGAAGGAATCGAAGCGCCGCAGTGGATCTTCACCTGATTTCGATGAGTTCGGTGTCGGTTGGGCTGAAATTTTTCCCCCGCCAACCGTCGTTTGGCTTTTCAGTTCACATGAAAAATCGAATCCAAAACTGGACACACGGGTCACTCGAAATCCAATATCTCGCTCCCTGAAAAAAAAATCGGGTCGGGTCATTTTTTTCGCCCCAAAACCTAAAAACGTCGATTATTATAGGGTTTTAGGCATTTTCTAAATCTGCTAGAGATGCTCTACTGGCATGGATGGACCTACAATGGGACATGGGTGTGTAGATGAACACCCAATTTTATTTGATAAAAATCATATATATAGTGTGCAGATGAACACCTAGCTAGAGTTTGCGCAGCTTTATGCAATGGATTTATCAGAGGAAGAGTTGATTCATCTACCACGTCAAGTTGCTCTTTTCATTGCTGATATGCGTAAAGATGAGAGGTTTAAAAACCTAAAAATATTGTTCGGCTCTTTATTTAATGACTGTTTGGTTACATTTATTGGGCGAGAATTCGTCTTACAAGTGAAGGATGATGTTGTCATATCTCGCTTCCAAGCTATGACGGATCGTATGGTTGTATTGTAATTTTCTTTATTATCTTGTAAGTTTCTTGTCCTTTTGAGCTACTGTTGCTGCAATGGCCAATTTATACTTTTATTAGCATGTAAGGAATGGACCATTTTTTAATTTTTCACCTTTATGTTTTTATGTTTGTTGGAATTTGAACATCGAAAGTTAAATTTTATGAATCCGTCCATGTCTAATGGGGTTTCGACGAAAAATACCACCATCCACCTGGGCCGTCCGAAAAAGTGTCACATGTTTGTCCCCAACTTTCGGGGTCAAATCGGGGGCGTCGGACAAATCCGGACATGCGTCTCCACTTAGGACTCTGACAGGTGGACGACACATGCCAGCCTTGAACTCGGATGAGTGGGAAGACATCAACTCCTACCCTACCCTCCAGACACACACTATGCAAAGCCTAGTTTCACGTGATTCAACCTTTTTACAACTAATTTATCTTTCGTGCTCTGATTTTAATCTAGAAACTAAAATAGGGTGCAATTAGGCAGTGCAAAAGGCAAAGTGGACACAATAACTAAGAAAGTAGGACGTTTTCGTGTAATATCTCGCGTGGTGCATTTTGTCGTAATGTGTTGCGGGCTAGCTCCGTCATGGCGCCCTTCGTTGCGTTAAACATTTGTATAGATCTTTAAAGGGTACATTGGGCGTTGCACCTAATATTTCGTAAGTAAATTCGTCCTACTGTGTGATGCGGTGCGGGTTGCGCAAGATAGGGCACCAGTGCACTATAACACAATGGAAGACTGGTAATCATGGTTGGACATCAAATCTGTTGTACTACTCTGAGTGATGTAACGTTTGTGTAATGTTATATCAACGATTAGCACACTACATCATAAAGTCGTAAGGGTCACCGCAACAAACGGCTCACGGTCGCCGAGAGCAACAACTAGCATCAGATACATATCTCTGTTGAGAGAAAATGGGTCCACTTCCACCACGAATATGGAGCCAATGACGAGTACTTTGAGGTCGATGACACATGGGGTTGCGGGTTCATGTCCGCCAGTCGACGGGAGGGGGACACATGGTAGGGGTGGTCCTTTGTTTCTGTACCAATGAAAGACAATGACATGGCTCATTTAGTACGAAGAACATGTACATTTGCAGGAACACGCATGTCAAAATATGGATTTCTACTTTCTGACTCCGTACTAATCGATCGAATTTCCTTTCTATACAAATGATTGTGAGAATGGATTATTTATATATATATGAGTTTTGTGGCATTAGGTCATGTTTTTGTCTGCCAAAACCAAATTTATTTTGTTAAGACCATGTCGTGTTTATGAACATGTAAATTCTGCACAAGGGTTGCGGAATGGGGTTTGTCATCTACAAGCATACATGAATGATAGATGGTTCCTTGTCAAATTATATCAAATACACTATGAATTATGCCTCAAATGATGACATGAGTTGTAAAGTGAAAATAGTGAATATGTAAAGATTACATTCTTGGGTGAAACATGGGGCTCCTCGGAGCTTAGGAAATTTTGACCGTAGATAAGGAATTACAGGCGATCCTGGCCGTCGGATCCAAATGCATCTTGTGCATCAGGCTTAAGGAAAAGCAAAAATTAAAGAAGCATAAAACCCAAGAGCTTTTGACAGGATTTTATCTCAAATAAATCCCCTCAATGAAGAAGAAATATTTACTTTATGAAACCTGTACTTTGTATCCCATAGAAGTTTGTTGAAATAATAATCCAATAGTTTAAGCTTTGAAAATTGTATTGTCTTCATTGGGTTCTGTTTTTTCAATCTGTTGCATTTAGTAAGTTTTACGGCGCCATTGTGTTATAGCTGCATTATCCCAAGATATGCCACTCCTTAGTGCTCTATATCCTGCATGTTAATGATTTATGAGAAAAAAGACTCAAGAGTGTATACTATCGATGTGGCAACCTCTCCATGAGTGGCTCGTGGAGATCCGTCATCCTAATTTGAAACTAGCATGATATTGAAAATGGCTTCATCTTAGAGTTTTGATTTTCTAATGAAATTATCATCAATCTTTTTTCTTGAACAGGCAAAAGGATGGAGTACATTAGGAGTACTACAAAGCAATCATTTAGCAGCTGCAATTGCAAGAGAATTCCTTGTAAAAATTCTTCTCTTCCCACCTTCCATGTTAGAAATTTATTCTTATAGAGAATGTCTGTTAGTTTTGGCTTCGTAGAAAAGTACATCAATTCTCCCGTGTTGTGTGCATAAATAATTAGCTCACACCTTTCGTTTGATTTCAGATCGAGAGTAACCATTTGGAGCCCATTTGGTTTACAAAATGTCCCTTATTTATGTCCAAATATAGATACACTTTCTTATTTGATTGTAGTTCATCTTTGTTATTCGTTTATTAGCATTCTCAACTATGTTTCATGAAATGACACCCAAAATATTCATGTTGTTTACTAAGGAAAAACCATGGAGTTTGGCTTTTAGTTTGTTATAGAGATCTTGCAGCTGCTAGCCACGCCTAAAACAAACCCTTATGTTCTGCCAATTTGGGTGCGTGTTTGTTTGCCTTTCAGCGGTTATTTTTTCTGCTGCGACAACTCCATTTCGGACTATCTTGGGTTGCAGGCCATCATGTACCTTATCTTATACAATGGTTTGGTCAAGCTATATTGGTTTTGTATATTTTATTATTATTGACATTATGGTTTACAAGTGTATTTATGTTGTCGTGCTGGGTCATTCTTTGGTTTGGATTAATTGGTCCAGTATTTGCTGTTATATTTTCTTTACATGCATCATTAATCGTCCAGAGTATCACATATCTGCAGTAATCAATCAAGATTATTTCCCCTAAAAATCATAATGGATTTGGAGCTGCAATGTTTTGTTTACCATATTTAATTTTAGCTCATTGTCATTACTATTGCATGACTAATTTTAGCCCATTGTGCCTTATCTTACATTCCTTTTGTTATAATTTTGCGTTCATAGAATATGACTACGAAGGGCTACAACTTGATATCCTCTTTTAGTGTATGCTGAATCATTACTACAACTTCCTGATTGATTTAGCTCCCAGTTCTGCTCGACTGTTGTTAAGTGTCAAATGCTACAAATCTGAAGCAATGGAGAGATCAAGTATATAAGGTGTATCTTGCATGAAGAAAATGATCTCGAGCCACTGAGATTGTCATGGGACAATATTGTCGCTCATGCCCCCACCATAGATCGCACCAACAAAGAGTTTGTCGTGGACAGAAATCCACATTACTTTATTTATATGAGGTTGTTAGTTAATGTCGTGTATTACCATCCTTGTGGAGTGACCACATTGCATCGACTCCCAGGTGCTGATTTTTTTTAATAATACATTTATTTAATTAAATTCGAAAAATATTACGGAAAACGACGATTTTCTAAAAATAATACGACCTCGGCCAGATTTGGGCCGACAAGGCCCGGTCGGCCAGGGTTGGGCCGAAAGGCCTGTCGGCCGACCCCTGCACTTGTCAGAGAAATCTATCGGCTTGTATTGGGCCAACAAGCCCCTGTCGGCCTAGGCCCAGCCGACCAGACCCAGTCGGCTTAAGCTGGGCCGACTTCTGCATGTATGTTTTTTCCCTCTGTTCTGGCACATATCTTCCCGCCATTTTTCCCGCCATCTTCTCCCGCCCTTTTTGTCCCGCCATTCTCCTCCCACCCTTTTCTCTCGCCATCTTCCCCCGCCATGTTCTCCCGCCCTTTTCCTGCCGGCATTTTTCTCCCGCCCTTTTCCTCCCGCCATTTTTCTCCCGCCATTTTTCTCCCGCCCTTTTCCTCCCGCCATTTTTCTCCGCTCTTATTCTCCCGGGTGAGCTTATATATACCCCAGCAGACGTTGTGATGGAGGCGTGCGGTGCGTGGTGATTTTGTTAGTCGCATAGGAATGATGTCTGGTAGTTCGGGTCCTAGTTTGGAACATAGGTCATGGTGTGTTCTGTATGAAGCCGTAAGATGGACTGATGGTAGTATTAGGGAGGGTAGGCCGAAGAGCTGTTATAGGGAGCTAGTTAGTGAGACGGGCAACCTTCGTGAGCTGGGAGAAACTATAGCCAAAAAATACAAAATCCCGCATATGACCCCCGATGAAATTTTAGATGAAATTGATGGGTGGCGGTGGAAGTGGCAGAGAGTGTATGAGCTAAAATATATCGAGGCGGGTCTACGGGACATGCCTATGACTCCTAAGTCACAGATAATCCATTTTTCGCGGGAGGCATATGCATTTCACGTGGAGATAACTGAGTACGAAAGTTTTATTTGTTAGAATATAGTGTTATTTGTCTGAAATATTTTTCTCTGCTATTGTTCTTGTGCAGCGCTGGCCCGCAGACGCACAATTTCTGAACAAAGAGATCCCTCATTTTGGTTAGATGGAAGCTCTTTTTGGCGCTTGTCCTGATGGCCGTCCACAGAATGCATTGTACGCTGATGACGTGAAGAAGGCTATATCAAAGGCCAAAGCTGACAGTGATGATGATTTCATGCCTTCTAAACGAGTCAACCGCAGACGTAAGTTCAAGAGTGTTGGCGCATCGAAGGCTGTCGCCGATGAAAATAGTGATGATGACTTCATGCCTCCATCACGAACACGTGGCAGAGGGAAGTGAAGTCGTTGATTAGAATTAGTTATCGTTGAGTTATATGTATTATTTACAAGTATCTTTAAGATCCAGTACGTAGAACTACTGAAGTTGTAACGGAGAGTTGTAGTTGTATGTTAGATTAATGTATCGATGCAACGTGGAAGGATATGTGTCGTACATATCCTAATATATGCTTCCAGGCTCCTAGTGATTTGTGTAGCATTTAGCGGAATGTCAGCAGGAAAATTCTGTATCTGTACATTTGAAAATAAATTATGTCAGTGAAATGAAACGATGCATGGGAAACATTGCATTCTGTATATAAATTGATGCATGTAAATAGAACAGTGCGTACCTGAAACTTCATTAACCATCCAAGCTTAGGTCCGTGATTCTCTGACTTAAACACTCCAGCATTGGGGTTTATACCCTGAAAGCGAAGTGACATGTCTATCTCCCAATTTTCTGGGGCCTGCAACGGTCCTATGGGCTCACCCGCCAACGGCAGCCCAAGCAAGAAAGATACATCCTCGAGAGTAGGAGCCATCTCACCCCATCGAAAGTGAAACGTGTGGGTCTCGGGCCTCCATCTGTCCACTAAGCATGTGAGTAGACAGTTGTCTATCACCATGCATGAAGAGTCAGGAATGGCCTCTACTAGACGCGCGAAAGGTAAAAGCCCAGCCCACTTCAACCTGCACGTTCAGCAAACGAATATAAATTCGTAATCATATATATGTAGCGAACAAGAAAATTAATGCATATAATATATGACACGCAAAAATAAATTAGGCATGTACCTCTCCTCCCAAGCAGGGTGTATCTGCCAATATTCCCTCGGTCCTCGAGTTATTAGAGGCTTGAGGCTACGCTCCTGTAATATCTTTGCGCGATGGTTATGATCCACATCCGGACTGATCAAGTATATTTGTTCCATATCTTCGCGCAGCTAAATTAAAAGTCTAAATTTAAAACACAGATGCAATAAATGAAAGTCTAAACTTAAAACATAGATGCAGACTAATTACAGATGAAATCAAACTCTAATTTAAATACACTGATCCACACTGATGCACACTTATTACAGATAAAAACAACTCAAATTTTAATACACTGATGCACACTAATGTTATAATCGGCAACAAGTATGTACTTAATATTAGTACCGCAACAAATACCTAGCAATATCAATATCACACTGCCACCTTAACACTAATGCGTACATAATTAACAGTAAATCCTAATTAGCCACAAAAAACGCATACCCTTGAAGCGTGCCGATTCAATGGACAACCACCGTCACCACCACCGCTGCACCACCACCACGCTGCACCACCACCACCACGCTCCACCACCACCACCCTACACCAACCTCCACCTAAACTACACCATTGCTCTAACCAAACAACACGAAATTGCACAAAATCCTAACCCAATGTATATCTGAGCTGCCTACACTCTCTAACACTACATGCAGGAAGAATTGTTGGTTGGATTGACAGATCGGGCAGCAGGGAGCTGCTGTGAGAAAGAAAGGAAGAAAGGAAGAAAGGAACGCGAGGAAGAAGAAGAGGCTCGGCCGAGCCTTATTCAGCACCCTGTCGGCCAGGCTTTCGCCGATCAGGGGCCGGTCGGCCAGGCTTGGGCCGACAGGAGGCCACGTGACGCCGAAAGGCCTGTCGGCCGCAGGCGTGGCCCGCCATGCAAAGCAGTCGGCTGGAGTTCAGCCGACTGGCGCTTTTCGGCCCAACTCTGGCCGACGAGCTCTTGTCGGCCCAAATCTGGCCGAGGCCGTATTATTCCTGTAAATTCGTAGTTTTCCGTAATATTTTTTGAATTTAATTAAATAAATGTATTATTTAAAAAATTAGCCTCCCAGGTGGAGATCAACTAAGTTGCGGGGCATCCTTGGCCGACTGGATCATTTAAATACACCAGAAGTTCGATCTCATGCCCGAGTCCCTGTACCTTTTAGTGTACATCATAGACCGGTACCTCTCAATGCAGCCCATGCTTCGGAGGGAGATGTAGCTGGTAGGTGTCTCAGCCCTGCTGATCGCTTGCAATGAGGAGATCTGGGCATCTCGTGAGGTTGAAGACTGAAAAACCTTGATTCAGTTGCACTTTTAAGTGTCCATTGAGTGTTCTGATTAAATTGCAAAATTTTGAAGGTGAACGGTTTCATTTTTATATCAGGCAGTGCCTACACTAGGGAGCAAATAATAAGGAGTGAGAAGTCCATTCTGAACAGGCTTCAGTTGGACTTGACCGATCCTACACCATGTCATTCTCGTGCGCTTTGCAAAGGCAGCGTCTTCCTCTGATTCAAAGAATGACAAGGAGTTAAGCATTCAATACACCATAAATAAATTCAGATGTATCTGCACTGTCAGATTGAATTACACCATAAGTGAGTTTGTGTGCTGAAGAAGTTTCTCTGGTTGAATGAATGCAGATGGAGAACATGGTGTTCTTCTTTGCTGAGCTGGCGCTGATGCAGTACTCGCTGGTGTTGTCCAAGCCCTCCATGGTTGCTGCTGCTGTCTACGCAGCCCGGCTCACCTATAAGAAAACACCTCTTTGGACTGACACCCTCAAGCTCCATAAGAGCTTCACGGAGTCACAGCTAATGTAAGCATGCCCACCTACTGGCTTTACTGAATTCTCTCCTTGCTTAAAATGTTATTGTGATCCGGGTACCGACCAATCTTTTCCTGTTATGATTCCAGGGATTGTGTAAAGATTCTGGTGAACGCACACTCGAGTGCTCCTGAGAACAAGTTGAAGGTGGTGTACAAGAAGTATTCTAGCGAGAAGCTGGGAGTAGTCGCCCGACGCCCACCTGCAACAGAGATCTGCAGATAGATGTGGATTGTAGGATTTGTTTGCGTTTGCTTTAGAGTGACATTGGTTATTTCTTGCTTTTAGAGTGCAAGAAGTGTTATCTCACTTCTGATATCTACTACTAGGATTTCGTTGGCAGTGGCCTGTCACTTGTGTGCATACATCTTAGCCTTGGTCTGTCTTTTGAATTTTATGTGTGTCAGTTCTTAATAAGCATGAATCTCTCATTCTGAATTTTCGACGGTTGTTGAAGATGTTTGGTGAATATTATACTCTCTCCGATCTAGAAAAAGTTTCACGGTGGTTATTGTGATTTCCTTGGTCCCTGACACGTGTGTGACAGTTGTAAATAAGTATAAATCTGTCCTGAATTTTTAACAGTTGCTGCCAAGATGTCTGGTCATATGACTTTTGATGACTAGATTTGAACGATCCGAAAATTATGCTTTCAAATTTGTAGACATGTGATCAACTTTTCGATCTCTTTGCACAAACCAAATATGATACAACTCCGAGTAACAACTTCTGAGCATGACTGCTATTACTGTTTTGCTTACACATATGGATATAAACAACCTTTTTATATTCTGTATAAAATGTGATAACCATGGGCAAAAAATTCGAAGAAACAACAAGTGTCGCGCAACAAGCCGCGCCATTCGAATCTAGTTAATCACAAGCCAGGCTTATATGTACTGAAACCAATAGAGTAGAATATAGACATCTCACTAGAATTGGTGCCATGAAAATAATTTAAATTTGTCGAATGTTTTTCTACGGGGAAAACTTGCTCAATGTTTACATGATAATGATACAAAGTTCACATTTCAGTATTTATATTGCTAGTGGCCTCGTACTGTGCTTGTCTAAGGTGAAATTTGTTGAGACGTAGTTCGGCACAATTTGATAAGACATGGAGGGGTGTGACTTGTGAGTGCGTTGTGCGACTCGGTTCTTCCTGTGAGGGGCGGGCACAAGTGTATTCATTGGTATTCAGGTGAATACCCAAAAAATTTGGCAAACGTTTCATATCATATGATATAGCTATCAGAGTCGGTATACATCGTATAGAAATCAATCCAATTATTGACACGAGCTTGTTGGTGGATAGTTGGCTAGTGTAACTGAACCACCGTTGGTAGGTCTTATGTTCAAGCCTTTTTACTTCTATTATTTTTCCTTCTTTTCTTGTTAACTTTTTATTTTAAATACCCATTGACAAGATGCTGGGCCCGCCCCTGTGTGGTTGTGTAAAGTAAGAAAATGGTTGTAAGAACATGATTAATTCCCGAAAAAAAGTGGTTATTATTACCTAGAAAAAATAACATTAATCGAAAGCTACTGGGTCCTATTGCCAAACCAGCAAAACGCAAAGCCGCCTTATCACATTTTTATTGCCGATGACACGCTCCCCCAGATCCAAAGCTACTGGGTCCTGGTTGTAAGAACATGATTAATTCCCCCCCAAAAAACGAGGTTAACTGAACAGTATGACAGTATGGCTTTGTGTGTTTGAAAAGAAAAAGGTACTCTATATTACGTACTCCTAGAAAAAAATAACATTAATCGAAAGCCGCTGGGTCCTATTGCCAAACCAGCAAAACGTAAAGCCGCTTTATCACATTTTTATTGCCGGCGGCACGCTCCCCCAAATGCCCACTACCCCCGAAGACGCCACCCCCACCGTCCCCAAATGTCCCAGCCAAGCCACCACCACCACCCCCACCTCGCCGTCGCCGTCGCCGTCGCGGGCGTGCTGTTCCTTCTCCCTCCGCCGTCCGCCGCCGACCCGTACGACGAGCTGTGCCTGTCGAGCCTCCAGCAGTCGCTCTCGCTGCGCAACTGGACCAAGTCCTCCTTCTCCGCCCCCTGCGACGGCTTCATCTCCAAGCTCCAGGGCGTCACCTGCAACAACGGCCGCGTCTACAAGCTCTCCCTCCCGGGGCTCTCCCTCGCGGGCCCCATCCCGCCGGAGCTCTCCAACTGCACCAACCTCCAGTCGCTCGACCTCTCCTCCAACGCCCTCTCCGGCGCCATCCCGCCCGAGCTCTCCAAGCTGCTCAACCTCGCCGTGCTCAACCTCTCCGCCAACGCCCTCTCGGGACCCATCCCGCGGGACCTCGCCAGCTGCGCCTACCTCAACGTCATAGATCTCCACGCCAACCAGCTCTCCGGCCCCATCCCCGACGAGCTCGGCCTCCTCGTCGCCTCTCCACCTTCGACGTCTCGTCCAACCGCCTCTCCGGCCCCATCCCCGTGCTCCTCGCGAACCGCAGTACCAGCACCGCCGGCGCCGGCGGCGGGGCGGTGGCCGCGGGCGCGACGGCGAGGTTCAATGCCAGCTCGTTCGCCGGGAACAAGGACCTGTACGGGTACCCGCTGCCGCCGATGCGAGGGCACGGGCTGTCCGTGCTCACCATCGTCGGCATCGGCCTCGGCAGCGGCCTGCTCAGCCTCGTGCTCAGCTTCTCCGCCGTCTGCATCTGGCTGCGCTCCACCGACCGCACCGCCACCACGCCCGGCGAGGAGGGCAAGATCTCGCACATCATGCCGGCCTACTGAACAAACCCAACACCAATCATGCCGGTGGTACTGCTGCAGATGCAACTGCCTCTTTGCATCGATCGAGTGCCAACATTACTCATGAATTACTAATTAACTGCAGGCGATAGATTTCGGCCTGGTAATCTGGCATGGCTGGATTCTCTGAGCCAAGATTGGACCCTGGTGTTGGATCGACCAGAGTCTAGCAGAGTAGCAGGCTGAGTGTCAGAAGCTAATCTAATTGCAGTTAATTTCCCCCATTCTTATCTAGAATTATTTTTCTAGATTTTTTAGTACGACCCTTCCTTTGGAGTGAGTGAGAGTGACAGAGTTAGGCTTGATGACGTCCACCTGTGCGTGCCTGTATACTAGAGAATTTATGCCATTCGAATCATCACACGGTGTGCTCTTAGTTTATTATCCCAGTCTTTTGTGTGCTGATGACTCGTGAGCTGTTCTCCAAACCCTTTTGTGATAAGCTAAAGAAAACAGAGCTTCCCTTTGTAGCGATCGATCACAAGAAAGCAAGAGCAGGAAGCTGTAGAAAAATGGCGTGAGTGGCAGGCGCACTGCCAGTGGCTGCCAGCGGCCGCTTTGCTTCACTGTTCCGGCAGCATGCATCATCATGTCGAGTGTTGAAGAAGCTTCAGCGAGGGACGGCTTTCGGTTGACACACATGTCAAGGACGTAAAATCATCGTACGGCGCTTCCGTGTTGGTGTGGATTTTTGAATTAGCAAGTGGGGTGGTGCGATTGGGTTGCTCCGTTTCGTTTCGTGCGTGCACACTACACATGGCAAGTTCCTATCAGCTTTTCTGCCTTCCACTGATTTCGGGGAGATTGTAACCAAATACTCTTGGAGATTGGACAAGTTTCAGTGAAAAGTATCAAGTTTTTCTTGAAAACTATCTAACCCTCGTGGCGTGCCTATAATTCTCATCGGTTAGAATCATAGGCACGCCGCCGTGACATCGTGTTTCGATAGGTAGTAGAGGCATGTCAAGTTCCTATTAGCTTCTTTTACCTTCCACTCAAGCACCGATGATGGCCGAGAGATTATAACGGAACACCCTCCACGACCGGACAACTTGTTGATTTTGGAAAGAATTAAGAGCTCGCTTGGTAGTCATTATTTGGAGCCGAAACCATGGAACTAAATTGAGATCTTATATCTAAATTGTTTCGCTGCCGTGGAACTGGAACCATCATTTCACTTGAAATTTCAGAGAATGTCTTGGGTATGTTAGAAATTGATGTCCCTAATAGTGTCATTTCCTTTCTACCGAATAAAATGAAATGATGACACCAATGTCCTTTCGTTTCTAGGTAACGAAATGAAACGAGTGGTGCCAAAACGAGGTCTAATTTTGTTTTGAAGAAAATCTATCCATTGTGGTGTGCCTATGATTTTCATTAGTTGTTACATTTCTCTTGTACCATGTCTCAACAGGGTAGAGGCATATCATTTTGAAAGTATCAAACAACAGGCACACACAGGAATGCCCATGACAGCATGTTTCGTAAATCGGAGACCCCCCCCCCCCCCCCAACAAATATATTGTGGTTGTGGTACCATCCATTCCGTTCATGTCTTGCGGGCCGTTCCATGTGAGTGGAGTAATTTCCCGTGAAAGCCTGCAGGCAGTGATGGCGCCTTGTGAGTCGTTCTCTTCCTTGGAGATTCTGTTGTCGAACTTTGCGTCCTCTCATCATGTGAACAGCTTCCGTAGCGGGTGACAATTGCGACCATGTCGCTCCCCTCTACGTCTTACCCACGAGCTACCATCGGCGTGAGACACCCCTAATGGCATCCACGCTTACCACTGCATTTTCCAGAGGGGAGAAGAAGACAACCGGGACGGTGAAAAAGAGGGACCTCCTGGATGCTTGCCACGCTGTATGTCACCTACCTCCTGACAATGGGTCCAACTTTGCTTATTGAATATTGATGCGGGTAACGACAAGTTATGAATTATGTGCATACGATAAATACTGTTTTTTACAACAAAAAACAGCGGTTACGGCCCGCGCAAAAAATCGGGTGTTGTGTGCCATTTTCTCAATTTAGGGTGATGATTATACTAAGTGGATCCCACACTTTAACTCTTTTCGCATCCAGGTTTGTTGTGTTTCATTTTCTTTTTACATCCGGGTTAATTGCTACGGATGTTTGTCTTAGATCCTGAAGGTGATAAATAAATCTGCAGTACTGATAGATCCTATCCATGTGCCTTGATCCTTAGAAAAACACTAGTCTATGATATGACATCTTGTCCAATCTAATGTACGGAGGATCATTAAGAAACACATCCATGTGTTTTACCACTCCACTGGCATAATAGGGTCACACATCTGAACTGCCATACACCATAATATTCCTTCAGTAAGCTAATTATCTGCTGTCTTTTTTAGTCTCAACGAGGTCCAGCTCAATTGGTAAAACAAATGCCCAGGTCCACCTCTTCACGGTTCAGAAAACCGTTCTTTCGCTGGACTTTACTTGGGCCAGTTTTAGTTGGTTGACCCACGCTTACGTGGTAGCGGAATATGGGTCCTTTTCCTCGCAGGCACTATGTAACGCTCATTGCGATACAGTTCCGACTCGCCCCAAGTGCCTCCTCCGCCTGGGCCGGCCCATGTGTTTTCCTTTTTTTCATTTCTTCTTTCCTTTTTTTTTCCTTTACGTGGATTTGTTTCCTTTTTTCCAAGTTTATATGTTTTCATTTCATCGTTGTTTTCTAGATAAATACTTGAATATATAGTTCTTAAGCAAACTAAACAAAATAAATAAATCCATGAACCATTTTCCCGAAAATATGAATAAGTTTCCAAAAATCTTTATTTTTTCCACCCTAACATGAAGTACTAGATCCACCACTGCAAAGCCTAATAAAAAATGTGAGAAGTCACACATGAAAAATAGCTCAATCGCTAGGAAGCCTAATTGATGCATGCAGCCAAAACGGGTACATAAACTCCTGAAAAGCGTCCAACCCTTGGTGCTAAGCTCCATTTGCTCCTGGTCAATTGGTAAATGAGAACAACACCTGCATAAAAGAAATGTTTTCTTCTTGTAAAAAGGCCATTTCGATATAGCCAAATTTTCCAAAAATAGCGTTGTTGTTCCCACAAGAATAAGAGAACTAATAGATTTATCAACACCTTATAACCAAGATCCAAAAATATGTAACATACTACAAGGAGAAATTACGTTGAAGGCATAATAAATGCACACCATGTGGCCCGAGCCACTGGATATTCAAAAAACAGGAATTGTATAGTCTCTTGATAAAAGCAAAATCTATATCTTTTATCCCCGTTCCAATTATGTCTCATTAAATTATCTTTGGTCAGAAGAACCCAATGACATAATAACCACCTGAATAGTTTGAAGTTTAGAGATAGTTTTAGTTTCAATTTGAATAGAACCGCATGATGAGAATCAAACAATGCTGAATACACATACTAGTTAAGGTGAAAACTCTTGTAGTATGTAACTCTCAATTTCGAGTATTGTTGTTCGTCATTCACAAAAATTAAGTATCGTTGTTTGTCGAAATCAATATTTGCAACCTCAAGAACTATCACATGCCAATCAACCAAAATTGGATTAGCAAGAATACGCCGGAACTCCACATTATACGGCACTGGACCTAAAGTAGAAGCTAGTCCAGCGGGTTTGTTCTAGACCATGTTGAAAATCCTGGCATAGACGTATAGACATCACACGTAACTTTCTATCGTCTAACCACTTATCTTTCCGAAAACTTCTTATCTTCCTAAAACCGGCTGATCTCCCCATTTTCAACTTAAAATGAACCAAAAGAGAGAGATAACCTTGACATGTCGTTCTCCTGCCAAAGAAAGACGGTGTGCTCACGCCGGGGTCCGTCCGCCCCATCTCGCTGCAAAACTGCTCCATGAAGATGGTGTGCAAAGCCCTCACCAGCCGCCTCCAGCGCCAGATCCCAAGCTCGTCGACGTGGACCAGACCGGCTTCCTCGCCGGCCACAGTATTTCGGAGAACTTCATCTACGCCACCGAGCTCGTCCAGACCTGCTTCAGCGCAAGAGCCCCGTGCATCGTTCTGAAGCTGGATTTCGCCAAGGCATTCGATTCCGTCAGCTGGCCTAGCCTACGGAAGGTGATGCTTGCTCGCGGCTTCCCTGTGCTATGGTGCGAGTGGATGGACTCCATTTTCAGTTCATCGCGCTCGGCCATCTTGCTCAACGGGCTGCCGGGGGAAATGGATCAAATGCCTCCGAGGCCTGCGGCAGGGCGACCCGCTCTCCCCCTACCTCTTCCTCATCGTCGCTGACGTTCTTCAGCGCCTAATCCGCACCGACGACGTGCTGCAGCAGCACCCTGGTCGATGGTGCGCCGTGCCCCGTCCTCCAGTACGCCGACGACACACTCATCATCCTCCGTGCGGACGTGGGTGCGGCGCTGATGACGTGTGAAACACACGTTCGTTGGGAGACCCCAAGAGGAAGGTATGATGTAGTCAGCAGCAAGTTTTCCCTCAGAAAGAAACCAAGGTTATCGAACCAGTAGGAGCAGCAACTCTTCAGAAGGTTGTCAACGGCGCCAGAAAAATAGCTATTGCAGGGGAGTCTGGACTGTTGACGTGGAATCTGCACACAACACAATCAAACTACTTTGCCCCAACGAAACAGTGAGGTTGTCAATCTCACTGGCTTGCTGAAAACAAAGGATTAAACGTATGGTGTGGAAAATGAGTATTAAATTGCAGAGAATGAAAAAGGAACAGTTTGCAGTTTGTGGTTGTTTAATCAGTGTAAAAGAATGGACCGGGGTCCACAGTTCACTAGTGGTGTCTCTCCATAAAAGATAACTAACATGTTGGGTGAAAAAATTACAGCTGGGCAATTGACGAATAGTGAGCGCATGACAATGCATATACATGACATGTTGACTACTATGATATTTAATTGGGCATTACGACATAATACATAGACCGTTATCCAACAGCATCTATGACTAATAATCCACCGCCGGGTTGTCATCCGAGTCCCCGTTGGTATTAAGTTGCAAGCAACGGATAATTGCATTAAGTAAAGTGCGTAATGTAACAAAACATATGTCGTGGACATAGCATCGTTAGGTTATCCCTAGTGGCAACAGCACATCCACAACCTTAGAACTTTCTGTCACTGTCCCAGGTTAAACGGAGACATGAACCCACTATCTAGCATAAATACTCTCTCTTGGAGTTACAAGCATCTACTTGGCCAAAGCATCTACGAGTAACGGAAAGCATGCAAGATCTTAAATAACATATGAGATAGATTGATAATCAACTTGACATAATATTCAATATTCATCGGATCCAGCAAACACAACATGTAGCATTACAATAATATGATCTTGATCATGTAGGGCAGCTCACAAGATCTAAACATGATGGCACAAAGTGGAGAGACAACCATCTAGCTACTGCTATGGACCCGTAGTCCAAGGATGAACTACTCACGCATCACTCCGGAGGCAGGCATGGCGATGTAGAAGCCTCCGGTGACGATTCCCCTCTCCGGCAGGGTGCCGGGAGAGGTTCTGAACCCTCCCGAGCTAGGGTTGACGACGGCGGCGTCTCTGGAACTTTTCGTGGATATTTGCTCAGGTACTTAGGGTTTTCGCGTCGGGGGGAATAAGTAGGCGAAAGGGCGGCGGCTGCGGACCCCGAGGGGCCCACACCACCCTAGGGCGCGGCAGAAGGGGGGCCCACGCCCTAGGTGCGTGTGGCCTCCTGGTGGCCCTCTCTGCTGCTCCTTCGCTCCGTCAGGTGTGTTCTGGAAAAATAGGGACCCCGTGTAGTTTCGTCCAATTCGAGAATATTTCCAGACTAGCTTTTCTGGAATATAAAAACAGCAGAAAACAGGAACTGGCACTTCGGCATCTTGTTAATAGGTTAGTCCCAAAAAATGTATAAAAGTGATATAAAGTAGATGCAAAACATGTAGCAATTGGTATAAAACAAGCATGGAACATCAAAAATTATAGATACGTTTGAGACGTATCAGCATCCCAAGCTTAGTTCCTACTCGTATCTCGTCCTCGAGTAGGTAAACGATAAAAACAAAATAATTTTTGAGGTGACATGCTACTATCATAATCTTGATCATATAATATTGCAAGGCACATGTAAATGAATGAAGTGATCCAAGTCAATGGTCTATAATTTGCTACCAAATAGATAATGAGTAAACAATGAATCACACAAGCTAAACGTTTTCATGAATAGTACTTTCGAGACAAGCATCAAACAGTTTTGCATAAGTGTTAACTCATAAAGCAATAGTTTCTAATAAAAGGTATTTAATCAACACAAGGAAGAATTTAGTTTCAGCATTTGCTTCAACTTTCAACATATTTATCTCATGGATATTGTCAACACAAAGTAGTATAACAAGTCCAATACATTGCATAACGCATGTTGTAACAAA
>CAMZMU010000077.1:15195107-15291852 GCA_947311845.1 Poa pratensis
CCTTCGTCTCGACAGTTCACCGAAATCTTGATGAAGGATCTCCCATCAACGTTGTTTCTAGATTTCCGGTTCCTGTCTCAACGAGTCCTTATTAGTGTGATCTCCCATTTATGGTTAGGATTGTATTTTATCTATATATATCAAGCAATGGAAAGGCCCTAGTGTGGTCAATTCTCTCACAAGAATTAGCAGTACATGGAAGAGTGAAACATGTATATGTGATTTACAGGATTAACTTATAGATGCAATATCATGGAAACTGCAAATGGAGACCGAGGCTCATGAAGTTCATTTTAAAAAATCAAAATTGATATTCGTGAGTTAGAAAAATATAAAAAATCCTAGATGTAGATAATGTCGAACTCTAACGGTGTGTAAATCACAATGCAAAATTGGTATTATTTAGCCTACACAAAAATTCAAATCTCCATTTCGAAAAAAACAAAAAGACAAATATGACAATTTTACTTAAATCGTGCACCGTTCACGATCCAAATCCACCCTAACATTTTTTCCCGGGCTAAAATATAACAAATTTCGAATTATTATTTTACAAACTTGTATAATATTTATTATCTGCATATGGGTTTTGAACGTTTCAAAAAGAATGGGCTCACTCGAGCCGAGTTCCAAAAGGCCACACTTCAACTATCACTTGAAGTGAGTGAGAAAGCGAGGGGTAGCAATGAAATTTTCTAGAGAAAACTCTCCATATACTCAAGCGTACGGATGGGGGATATCTTCGTTTACATGTTCCGACTTTGTCTAAGATTTCTGATATCTATTTGAAGGGTCGCTTCGTGTTGATAGTAGATATCCACAAACTAGTGGACTCCCCTCCCGTCCCCTGCTACAGTGCGAGAGGCGGAAAAAAGCGACTCCGAGGTTCCCTTCTTCTCGTCCGCCGCTCCGCTCCACCTCCGGTCGCCGTTCCGGCACCGTGAGGTGGGGGGTGGCTCCGGCTCTTGCTCGCGTGTGTAGATAGGCTCTTGTAGGCTTTAGGGTTGCTCTTAGGTTTCTTTGTCCTTCGTGGCGTTTGGCGTTTTGCCGTGGAGAGCGGCTTCTCCGCTGATGCGGTGGTGTCCGGTGGCTGGCGTCGTCCTCTACTTCCTCTCGTGGTGCGAGATGGTGGTGCTTGGGCGCGCCGTCGTTCTCGTCATCGATCTGCTCTTCGTCAAGCCTCCAAGGTGGAGGATCTGCGAAGGTGAATCGGTGACTGCTCTCCTCAATAAGTGCTTTTGGGTCCGATTTCTGTGGTTCTTGATCCTTTTCCTGGCCGGCCGTGGCGCGCGAGGAGGAAAAGGAAGAGGACCACTGCAGTGGATCTTTTCTGTCAGGTTGGCTTTCTCTTCTTTCTTGCTCTGTCCGACCGTGGTGGTGGGGGGGGGGGAGAAGAGGTTGGGCGGTGGCGATCTGCTTCTGTTGCTTGGTGGTTCTGGAGGTCCTCCTTGTCGTCTTTGCTCTGGCCGGCCGTTGGCGGCGAGGGGAGCAGCGGCGGGAGGTGGTTTGGTGCTGGCGATGTGGTCCTGGGCGTCGCCGTGGCGGAAGAAGAAGGGGGGAGGCGGGGTGTTCGCGCTGTGGCCGTACTCGTTCAACGAGACCAGATTTCGTTGCTTCACGGCGGGATGACTTCTGCGGCCGTCTACAACAAGTGGTGGCGCTTCTTCCCGGCGGGCGGCGGTACGGCGTCTCCGGCGATGCGTAGGAGCTTTGGGTGTGGCTCTGTGGATCCAATTGTGTTTCCTATCGGCGGCTTGAGGTGGTTTCCTGCACTTTTCGGGACCTCTTTGTAATTTTTACGTTTCTCTGTGGTCCTTTTTGTAAAGTGTTCGAGCTGTCTTAATATATGGATTGGATCCTTCCTCAAAAAAAAAAAAAAAAAGATATCCACAAACTAGGAAAACATTGAGTTTTGAAGCTTCCTACTACCGCTGCGACGGGCGCACCTGGTAGTCTGGAAGCAATTGAAGGTAGATCTGAACATGCTTTCTGTGTTAGCATAATCGGGTTGTTGGAAAGGTACCGGTAAATGCTGGCTGTGGGATTCACTGAGCCAACAGGGTTGTCGGCTCGGTCGACGCGTATTATCGGATGGGGGTCACTTTATGTCGTGGAGGTGGCTCCGAATTTGGGTGTGACGACCATGATCTACGTGCGGTTTTCCTTGTGCAACTTGGGTTGTAGCTGGCCCAGAAGTGCGGCGTTGCGACTCGATCGCGAGCGGTGTACGTCGGGACGACGGTCTCAGAAGGTGATGTTGGCGGCCTCCTGGGCACATCGGAACAGCTGGATGTCGGGGCGGCGGTCCAGAACTTTGTCAGTGTTGAGTGTGTCGACCTCATGTTATGTGGGCGACAAAGTTGCTCTCGATGTTAGTGGCCGGCGTCATATTTTCGTATCCTCTCTTATTGGGTCAACTTTTTCATTTTCGTTGGAGCGTCCCATGTCTGCTCCCATATCAGTCATGACGTCTTCCCTCCCGGTTTTGTGGTAGGTCGTATGGTTTTGGTGGAGTGTGTGTATGGGCTTGGTCGTGGTTGGTTGTGCTTCTTTTGTGTGGGCTTTCCTAGGCCTTGCTCCATTTTCGGTTAATTAACTTGCAACCGTTTCTCTTAATTAATCAGTATGCAAATCAGAAAAATCATCTGCATAGTGTGAATGTTTACCCCAACATACATGAATTTTGACGGAGTTACACAATGAGGGGCGGTTTTCACATACCCTAAACCCTAAACCCGGTCTGGCCATCGTGGGCCTGTGTGGGACTCGGTCCGCGGTCTGTTTGTGCACGAATGTCTTGTGCCTTCCAAGTTCCAGCACAGCATACTCACTCCGTCCAAAAATAAGTGTCTCAAGTTTGCCCACTTGAGACACTTATTTTTGTATGGAAGGAGTACATATGAAGAATGAAGATCTCTATGTAACAGGGACACTGATGCTTACTCCGCCCATCATTCTCTTGATCCTGTGTACGACGTTGCCATATATGGCTGCCTTACATTTTGCTGCATGGGCCAAGATCTCAGTACATCTGCAGGGGAGATACGCACGTGCAATATCAACATCTCTCCGGTCTATTGGGACTTTTTTTTTTTTTGCACAAACCAACTTCCTCATATATTCAGCAAGAACATCCACATACACAGTACATAGATCGAAGAAAAAGAAACACACATACGAGGAGGAGGAGGATCCAGAAGCTGCGGGAGCACCGACCACGCCGGCGTCGGAGCTGAAGAAGACCACCTTCCATCTTGCCGCTGTCAAGGAAGCTTTTGCCCTATGAGAGACGCCGCCGTGCCCGCCCGCCGCGCCGCGGCGGAGCTTGAATCGATGAACGGCCGGGCGAGCGCCCCCCTGTCCCAACCACACCTCCTTGCCGGAGTCGTCTTCAAATCCGCCGCAGGACGAAGTCGAGGAACCCCGCGCGCCCCTGGATCCGAGCAAATCCACTGCCAGGACGGAGACCGCCACTGGATCTGGCAGCAGATCGAGACACGGCGCGGATCCGCCGATCCGCGGGTGCCGGAGGAGCAGACGCACCAGCCCGGAGCTCCACGAGCGCCGCCGCCGGGGAGGAGAAGCATCTGCAACAAAAACCACACCAGCGCCACCTTCGCCTCCACGGCGCCGCCGGCTGCCCCAAAGGAACCTCCCTTATGTACACGCGTGACGCGGGGATCCCCCACCCTCCCGCCGCCGAGGCGGCCGCCGGAGGGCGAGGGATCCGACCGGATCGACGGCGAGAAGGTGGCTCGGTCGGGTGAACTCAAAAATCGCCCTTCCTGCTACAGAGAACGGGGAGGGGAGACGACAGCGAGTCTTGGAGTTGGTCTATTGGGACTTGGGAGCTGGGAGGTCACTAAAATGTTGATGCTGCACTTGAACTAATATGGCTTTAAAGCCATTCGTACACATGAGCTGGAAAAATATATACAAGACTATAACAAAAGAAAAACGAGGAAATGACAAGAAACCACCACATTTGCGGATGAGTTGTCAAAAAACCGTCATCGTTTTGACACATAAAATACCTCTTTTAGTGCTATGTTGACACGGAGCACTGATCGCGTGGTTAGCGTTCTAACAGATTTCCTGACAGATGGGACCCGCTGTCAGGTCTACGTGGCAAAAAAAGGAAGAAAAAAATGCAGGTCAACGCCTCCGTCCAACGCTCCTCGTGGTTGCCGACGCCGTGCTAGCCGCGCCTCCGTCCCACGCAGGCTGCGCTCGCAGCCGGAGCCCTACTAGCCGCGCCGCCGGTCCGTGCCAGTCCGCGCAGCTGGCCGCAGCCACGTGCCGCACCGAAGCCTACTGGCCGCGACGCCGGTCCGCGCCAGTCCGCGCCGCCGGTCATCGAACGCCAGCTCGTGCCGCTCGTGGATGACTCTCCTGACGCCGGCCATCCACGCTGCGAACTCCGGTGGTCTGGCCGCTTCGCCCGCAGGAGCAGCTCGCCACGAACTCCGGCTCCGCCGTCGCTGGGCTGACGCCACCCGCGCCGGCTGCGCCTGCGCGGAGGACGGCACGATGGAGCTGCGCCTGCGCGGGCCCTCCTCCACATCACAGGCGAGCTCGGCACACGAGCACGATGCCGACGATGGCACGCTCGAATGTCGTTCGCGTTCCCAACACACAAAAAGGAGATGCGAGGTGAGAATTTCATCGCCGCTCATCCTATCGGCTATATGGCCTCTGACGCACAGCTCCATGGACTCCTCTACCTATACTCTCCTTCCACGTGCTCGCTCGTGCATGTGTACGTCGTCACACCCGCGCCGCAAACTGTTCGATGAAATGGCCGCATCAGCAAATGTTGTCTGGACGCTGCCTTCAGCGGGCCGCCGCGCCTCCTCCTCTTCAGCTAGCCCACGCGATAGTAAAGCCGGCGGCGGCCGGCCACGCGCGTCCTCTCCTACGTGCGGGAGGCACGGAGCGCATCGGGAGCGGGACGGCGGCCGGCGTCCGGTGCGAAGGCCGTGGGCGAGGGGTTGGGGGGCGCGGGCGTGGACTCGGCGGCGACCTCGCACGGCAGAGCGCGACGGACGGCTGGGAGCGGGCGCGCCGCGAGCTGAGGGTCGCTCGGCCACGAACTGGAGGGGGCCCGGCCAGCGGCGAGCGAGAAGGACGTGTGCCCGTCCGGCGGCGGCAGCGAGGCGGGGTGGAGAGCGGCGTGGAGAGGGCCCGGCCGGGCGGTAGCGGCGGCGAGCTGGGGGAGGGACGGGCCGCGCCGGAGAGTTACGGCCTCGGCCACGGCGCGCCCAGCTCGGTTATGGAGCGTTGACCTGATTTTTTTTTTTCTTTTTTTATATGCTTTTTTCATTTTCTTTTTACCACGTAGACCTGACTGGTGGGTTCGTACTGCCATAAACGTGTTAACGGTTTAACCAGACGAATCAGTGCTCCGCGTCACAACATAGCCTCAAAAGAGGTACTCCCTCCGTTCCAAATTAATTGACTTGCTTTTGTCTAAATATAGATGTATCTATACTTGTTAGGTGTCTAGATACATCCATGCGTAACCAAGTGTGTGTCAATTAAATCCGAACGGAGGAGTATTTATGTGTCAAAACAATGACCGGTGGTGGTTTTTTGACAATTCACCCGCAAATTGGTGGTTTTTTTGTCATTTCCTAAAAAAAACACAGCTCAAAAAGTATTCAAGGACATCAACATTATGGTCTCCACTGCTCTCTCAGTATGGGCCCAGATATACAACCACTATATATATACATGCCCGTCCTTGCCTGAAAATTAAGACTCACCATCGAAAGATGTCCTCAGAAAGAGTGGAATACTGGGCACTGACGACCTTGATGTATCTCTTGCTGTCGTCCAGCTGCACGGCGACGGCCGGGAAAAAGGTCCCGGCGATCATCGTGTTCGGGGACTCGACGGTGGACGCCGGCAACAACAACTACATCCCCACCATCGCCAGGGGCAACTTCCCTCCGTACGGGCGCGACTTCGCCGGCGGCGTGGCCACCGGCCGGTTTCTAACGGCCGCCTCGTCACCGACTTCTTGTCGGAGGCGCTCGGGCTGCCGTCCTCCGTGCCGCCTACCTCGACGGCAGCTACACCATCGACACTTGCCACTGGCGTGTGCTTCGCTTCCGCAGGCACCGGGATGGACGCTTTGACTGCAAAGCTAGCGGTAAGCTAGTAATCCTACTTATAACTCACCCTGTCTGAACGTGTTGGAAAAAAAATACCTCTATTTTTTGCATAATTTTTATTTACCTCTTTTGATTAGTTTCTATTTACCTTGCGCTCCAAGAAAATGTGAATAAGTATTCTACTCTCCTTGCATGTCCAAGAGAACGTATGTTAGAAAATCATTATTTGGTGGAGGGGTTAATGTACGATAAGGTGTAAACGGATAGGATAATTTACGCACCATATTTGATTTTGAAACCGTTTAAAGAATCCATATCCGGTTTAAATGAATCCGACAGATAAAGATATCCGATTCGAACTTGACACCGGATATGGTATGTCAAATATCCCATAATATGGATTATCTAAAATTAAGTAGGATTATTTGATGATTTTAATAAGAATAATCTGATTCTGTACTGAAATGTCTAACCTAATAGAACATATTTTGTAGTTAGTGAGTTGTCGAGTTCGTCCGTTCAATAACAACTCACTTAAATAGTCATTATAAAGGGTTATGGAGTATAACTTTGTTAGTTACTAGGTTATCCGACAATTATTTTTGATTGTATGGTTTGATAATGTATTTGTGCGCGTATCAATTCGATTAATTTGTTTCCGCTCCGTTTTTGTTCCGAATCCACGACCACATATATATCCGCCTCCGAATCCGTAACCGGTCATCATCCGATCCGCTCTGAATCCGCTGAACCTACGATAACACCTTCTTATATCTTTTCTGGCGGTATGCAAGCATGATGCTGATTTCGTTTTGCCGTTTACATCTTTGGGACTATAAACACTTACTTAATAAATTTCAGTCAGTGATATCCCTAAGCCAGCAGCTGGAGTACTTCAAGGAATACAAGGAGAGGCTGGAGCTGGCCAAGGGCGAGGCCGTCGCCGACAAGATCATCGCCGAGGCGCTCTACGTTTTCAGCATAGGCACGAACGATTTCATGGTGAACTGCTTCCTCATGCCTCTCCGGCCGGCGGAGTACACACCCGAAGAGTACGTCTCCTACCTGGTCGGCCTCGCCGAAATCGCCGTCCGCGACATCTACGAGCTCGGCGCGCGCAAGGTCATCTTCAGCGGCATCCCGCTGTTCGGGTGCGTACCGGCGATGAGGACGCTGAACCATCACGCGCCGGGGGAATGCAAGGAGGAGTACAACCGGGTGGCGCTGAGGTACAACGCCGAGATCAAGGCCGCCATAGGCAGGCTGGACGGCGAGCTCGGGGCCGGCGGCGCGCAGGTGGTGTACGCGGACGTGTACGACGTGCCGTTCAACATCATCGCCGACCCGTCGGGGTATGGCTTTGAGAACGCGGCGCAAGGCTGCTGCGGCACTGGGGCTATCGAGACGTCGGTTCTTTGCGGCATGGACGCGGAGTTCACGTGTCAGGATGCCGATAAGTATGTCTTCTTCGATTCAGTCCATCCTTCTCAGAGGACATACAAGATCTTAGCAGACGAAGTTATAAGAACTGCGCTACAAGTGTTCCTGTGACATTTTTATGGAATGAAATCAGACCGTGTTTTTGCAGCATGCACCTAGCTAGAGTCAGTAGTCCAACCAGCTGCAAATCAAATTAAAAAACTATCGGAATTGAGGAGATTGCAAAAAAATAAACCCTCGAAAGTAACTTAAGTGTGATACGCCGCTTCCTGGGCAACGGTAACGTTTAAGGGGCAACAATTTTCCGAAGGCAACACACGTACCATCACGGACGCACCTCGAGCAGCTGGGAAGCAGTTGCCCCATATGGAATCACATACGGCACACCGTAATCACCTTTATGGGGAATCGAACCGTCTAGACGTTATCCCAGCGGGCCCAAAGACACTTGATGGTCTAGATTTCACATGGCAAGCAATTTCATACCAAGTATGCATGCGCATAGACTGTTACCTACATATATCTTTAGGAACTGTACCAACTTCATAATCAACACTGTCCAGAAGCAATCAATGAGTTCTGCTTCACGACATAGGAATTTGCCTGCGCATGCACAAATAATGGTAACACACAACAATTCCTATTTCATTCACGGAAAAGAAACAAAATTGGATATTGCAGAGGTAGAAAACAAAACAAGACATAAAAGGGTGCATTTAGGATTGTAGCATTTGTCTTGTGTTTAAGTAGTTGTCTGGCTTAGTACTTGAAACTCCTGCTCCAAAGAGCAGCAGATCAGTAAAAGAGCGGACATGTCTATAGAAATATATCAATTTGTTAGCTCTGCACTTCCTATAACCGAACAGAAATTTGATTTTTGCACAAATTACTTTTTTTTTCTAGGGATACACCCTAGAAGGGGTGTATCGATAACATAGAAGGAGGGCTAAGAAGCCAAGTTTACAACACCGTAAAGACGGCAAAACGCGCTGTCAACAGAGGTGACAGCTCCTCTCGGAGGTCTAATCGCCATCTAGCAACCAGTTGGGGATCGGCTCTTGAAAGCCAAAAACCTCACCCCTAAACAAATCTGCCGCTCTCCACGCCACAAAATCTGTGCGAGCCATCTGTAGTATCGTCTCCACGGATGGCCTCTTGCCATTGAAGACCACATTGTTCATGTGCCTCCATTGACACCAAAAGAGCAGCGTGATTGCCGTCAATAGGTCACGTTGATCACGCTTGCTCGTTTCTCTGTCCACCACTGGAGAATGGAAGCATCTGCGCTCGGAACCCAGTCCGGCTTGCCCCAGAACGCCACAACACGACTCCAAACTTGCCTCGCGGCCACGCACCCAAGAAGCAGGTGCTGGAGAGTTTCAGGCTCCTGATCACACAATGGACAGGTGCAACTGAATGATTATCACATCTTCTGTATGCCTTGCAAGTCGTAGCTTGCTCCGATCCTGTGTTTTAGAAGAAAAAAACCTAAGCTTTGCTCCTGGTTAGCATTGATAGTATTCAAATTTGCTTTATGTTGTAGACTCTAAATTAGTGAGCGGAAAAGCAAAGGTGGAAGGAAAGGATCCAGAAATATTTTTGTAAAAATTTAGGTGTGTAGATTGGTTTAGTTATTCGTGTTCTAATTGATTGTAATTTCTCTGGTATTACATAGGTATGATGCAGTAGTTTCTATCTTCAGAAATTCAATTGTTAAATTCAGTGCCTCATAATTCTACTCTTGGATAATCCGAGTGATTACAATACTTCATATATTAAAGGAAAATTCAACTTTTACCTTTCGAGATTCTAATCATTATATAATGTAGCGGAGTAGTAGGGGAGTATCTTTCTTTCGAGATTCCACCCCTTTTTCATGATCCGGAAAGAACTATAGGAAACGATTAAAAATGAAAATGTGGTGCTGCAGGCTATCACGGTACAGGTCTACCTAATCTGAAAATCTCCATATCCTCCTCACCTACGCCTACATGATACACCTGCTCCCTCCACCTTTGGCCTCAGCTCTACTCTAAGAGCGTTATAACATAGTTGGCTAGTGCGTCAATCTAATATGTAGCACACTAGCACAGCCCAGTTAAGGTGTCTATCGTTTTTCTCGTCACCAAATCTGCAGTAGCTGTCAGCATTGCTTGAACAACAAATACTTTTTTTTTAACCCAAGGAGGAGCTCCACGGACCACGGTTTTTTAATAGAAGCACCGAGACACCAGAAATTCGCTTGGATTCGAACTCTGTTGAGCTGGCTACACCACCGCAGCACTAACCACCCGAGAACTAGTCACCCCTTGATCTAGCTTTATCACACTCCTATATGTCGCGTGAGAGTGATCTCTTTTTTTTAGCAATAAGGGCATGGCCAGCGCGTCGCTTCAACCTACTGCCCCGCAGGTGCCAGCTCGGCTCGGGTGTCAGATTGCAGGCTCGGGTGTTGCCTCGCAGGTTTCAGAGTCTCTTCTGCAGGATCCCGCCTCTTGGACAAAAAAAGGTGAAGCGAGAGTGAATTAGAAGAGAGAGATAGAGAGAAAAGAGAGAGAGATGATGATGATGCTCGGGTCCCCTCGATGGTGGCCTCAACTTTTTGGGTTGGAAAAAGTTCATTTTAAACCCTGAACTCGTAGAGGTCGGACGAATTGAACCCTGAACTTCAAATCCCGGTCATTTGAACCCTAAACTTAGCAATCCCGGTCTAAATCGAACCCTGGACATGTTTTCCCCCACAGAGAAAAAAATAAACTTAAACAGAATAATTTTCTACTGTCACTGACTAAGATGGCCCACATGTCATATACATCTAAATTAAAAAAAAAAGCTCGGCGTTGACTTTATCAACGGCAGCGGCGTGGAGGAAGACCAGCCACGGCCTTTTCCAGGCCCGAGGCGAGGAGGGAGTGTAGCATCGCGCCGTCGCCCACGGCGTACGCTCGTGACGAGGAGAACGAAGCGACGACGGGCAGTTGTTCCGCGGCTGAGCAGCACGGTAGGGAGGGTCGCCTGCAGCGCCCGGCCGGGACGCGCCGGCGTTCAGCCCGACGTCCAGCTCCGCAGCTTTCGCACGCGCACGCCCTCCATCGCGCCGCCGTCGGGTCGCCCCGCAGCTTCCGCACGCGCCGCTGGCCGCCGTGCCCGCACGCCCGCCACGCCGTCCGCGCTACCGCAGCTCCTCCCGCGAGCCTCCGTGCCGCCATGCCTGAAGATACCGCCGATGCGGGGCAGCTCGATTTGTGATGGGGAGAGAAGGGGATTGGGGGTAGGTGATGAATATGACATGCGGGCCCCATTAGTCAGTGAGACAATTGGTTTTCCCGGTGGGGTTGCTCTTTTTCCCGGTGCGCCAAACAGCTATAGGGTTCGATTTAGATCGGGATTTAATAGTTCAGGGTTCAAACGACCGAGATTTGAAGTTCAGGGTTCAAATCGCCCGACCTCTACGAGTTTAGGGTTTAAAATGAACTTTTTCCTTTTGGGTTGGGCGTTAAAAAAACAAGCGCGTGCCTCACATTCCCATGCCTAGCTGTAAGGATCGGGAGCAGTACATGCTACTGCTACCATTGCTCGTGCCCTAAACTAACCTGGTGACGTGGCTGCCTACAGGACGTGATGTTTGGCGGGACAGAGACAGCGGCGTCGGCGATCGAGTGGGCGATGGCGGAGATGATGCACAGCCCCGACGACCTCCGTCGGCTGCAGCAGGAGCTCGTCGACACGGTGGGGCTCGACCGGAACGTGGACGCTTCGGACCTGGACAAGCTCCCCTTCCTCAAGTGCGTCATCAAGGAGACGCTCCGGCTGCACCCGCCCATCCCGCTGCTCCTCCACGAGACCGCCGAGGACTGCGTCGTCGGCGGCTACTCCGTGCCCCGGGGTTCCCAGGTCATGATCAACGTCTTCGCCATTGGCCGCGACGGCAAGGCGTGGAAGGACGCCGACACTTTCCGGCCGTCGCGGTTCATGCCGGGGGAAGGGGAGGCCGCCGGGCTCGACTTGAAGGGAGGATGCTTCGAATTTTTGCCCTTCGGGTCCGGCCGCTGCTCGTGCCCTGGCATGGCGCTCGGCCTGTACGTGCTGGAGCTCGCCGTGGCGCAGCTCGCGCACGGGTTCAGTTGGGAGCTTCCCAACGGGATGAAGCCGTCGGAGCTCGACATGTGCGACGTGTTCGGCCTCACGGCGCCGCGCGCCACCAGGCTCTACGCCGTGCCCACGCCCCGCCTCACATGCATCCTGGGCAGTGACGACGCCGGGCGCCAAGCGTGACGTCGTATATGCGTGCGCGGCCATTAGGATGGTATATATACCAGCTGGAAGATGAAGGTGTTGATATATTCAGAGGTGGTGGCCGCGGCGACATTGAGGAGCTGGGTGGTTTTCTCTTGCTTTTTTTTTTTGGTTATTTCCCTTTTCTATTTTGAACTCAATTAAGTCTGATTACTTCAGACCACAATAAGTGGATTATCGCTGGATGCATGTTTAGCTTACAGTTAAGCATGACGTGTTCTACCATGAAGAACCGCAAACTGTATAAAAAAATTCATATGACCTGCAAGCTGCTGGATTGAGATATTGTAAAGGGTATCTTTTCATAAAGGGATATTATGATATCAGATAGATACCAGTTATGTAAGGCCTTTGCAACAACAAATTATTAAAGTAAGCTAAGAGAAAACCACCCACTGATGAGCGTTTTGGTCACTCGGTGACGTGGCAGTTTGTTTTTTTTTACAAAAAACACCCTATAATTTTTTTTCTTTTAATTGTTAGGTCCTTTTTTGAGCCAATGCATGGAACTTCGGGGTCTTCGACGGCCATGGCTGCTCGCATGTGAGTACCCGTACCCTTGATCTATATCTCTGCCGAAAGGGCAGCTCGCACTTGTTTTTATTCGGGAGTACTTATCGGTTGATTGCATGTGCGTGTAGGTTGCAACGTCGTGCGGAGAGCGGATGCACGAGATCGTGGCCGAGGAGGAGGCCCGCTCGGAGAGGGGCGCGGAACGGTGGAAGGGTGTCATGGAGAAGAGCTTCGCCCGGATGGACACCGAGGCCGTGGGCTCGAGGTCCAGCAGGGCGCCCACCTGCCGGTGCGAGCTCCAACTGCCCAAGTGCGACCACGTCGGCTCCACGGCCGTCGTCGCCGTCGTGGGCCCTCAACACCTCGTCGTCTCCAACTGGAGGACGCGTGATCTTCTGGGACGGTGCCCGCGTCTTCAGCGTGCTGGCCATGTCACGGGCCATCGGGGACAGCTACCTGAAGCCGTACGTGATATCCGACCCGGAGGTGCGGGTGCTGGAGCGAGGACGAGTTCCTCATCCTCGCCAGTGACGGCCTGTGGGACGTGGTGAGCAACGAGGTGGCGTGCAACGTCGTCCGGGCCTGCGTGCGCGGCAGCCGGAAGCGCCGCGACGGGCGGTCCAGCCCCACGTCCAACCTGAGCCCCATGCAGAGCAGCGGCAGCGGAAGTGGCAGCGGCAGCAGTAGCGGCGACGAGGCAGCCAACGACTGCGGCGGCTCTGCCGGCTCCAGAACGGTGGCGGGGGCAAGCCAAAGCCACCCGAGATCAGCCCGCCACCACCACCCGGGGCCTGCATTAGCTCGAAAAAGGACCTAACAATTAAAAGAAAAAAATTATAGGGTGTTTTTTTGTAAAAAAACAAACTGCCACGTCACCGAGTGACCAATTTGCTCATCCATGCAACTTCGTGACCAAAACTTGACGTTTTCCCAGTTGGTGACCAAAACGCTCATCGGTGGCAACTTCGTGACTTCTGACGCGTTTAACTCTTAAAAAAAAGCAATTGTGATCTACGACGAGAAGGACATGTTTTTCGTGTTGGCCTTCACCCTGCGAGTTGTACTATGTCCAATTTGTGGGTGTTTGCTTTGTACCGTTAGTGGCAGATTCATAATTTAAAGTCGGGATTTTCTCGAGCCTTTCGTCTATTTACGACGATCAACAAATTGGGCATCTGTTGACAACACATTGACTACGAGAACACAATAAGTTTGATTACATCAGAACACGATAAGTGGATTCTCATGATGGCTGGATGCATGCTTAGCTTACGATTAAGCCTGATGTGCTCTACCACATAGGTTTACTTGGTTCGAAAGTGGATGTACAATTCAGCTACTCCTCACGGACGCAGATTTGGATTCTTATCATCTATAATTTAAAAAAACATGACGTGTTCCATCATAAAGAACCACACACTGTATCAAGCTTAAAAGAACCCCCCGGGAGAGGTGCGCATCTTTGTATTAAGCTTAAAAGAGTAGAACAAAGTTAAAGAATGGTTACAACGCAATTTGGGAAACACCGCTAATCAAAAGATTAACACTACACCTAGACTAACCGTGCCAACGTACCCTCCACCCTTAAATGCCTAGAGAGAGTCGGCAGGCGAGAGGCAGGGCGCAATGTACGTCTTCGCCGGTGTCTCCAAGTGAGCTTTCCGTGACACGCTGAATTAAGGCAAATCTTCTGCCTTTCTTTCACAAGAAAAAGAAACTCCGGAAACTGAACCTGAAGAAACGATTGTTACTATCTGAAGCGTACATACTCAAATGTGATTGGAAAGCTGACCTTGCGCAATTACTTGAGTGTCTCTTCAGTCCTTTGTCATAGCTGTCGGAAATTTTGTTAGTACATCCGTTAATTCGCTCCGGTGTAGGTGCTACCGCAGTTAGTAAATACTGGAGTACTTCCTAGTCCCTCGTTCGACCCCTGTATTCACGGGGAGTTGTGTGTGTATGTACGTAGTACGTCAAAACAGTTGAGACCCAGAATTATTCAATTGAGAATGGGAGGCCATAAATATGTAGCCAGGCATTGCAGCAGTGCCACAGCAAGCTGCTTGCGTGCACTTCTCCGCGAAGTTCAAGACGAGTGACCTAAATGCGGTCTGAATCAGTTAATCGCCTCAGATGCAGCTGAGATGAGCCGAAAGCCTGAAAGAAACCTCTCGCTATCAGGCCTAAGCCGTGCACATACACTACCACAGTGCCATTATATACTCCTGCATCTTTGTTGCTGCCTGCTACACGTACAGTGCCACTACTAGTACATATTTGGTAGATCGTTCGGCGCCTTAATCTCGTCACACTACAAACGCCAACCTCTCTCAGCTCTACCAACAAACACTCACAAGCAGAAGGAAAGAAAGATCGTTCCCGACGAGATTGAGTAGTTGCCGTTTCCATCAATGTCGTCGTCACTCCGAGAGTACCTGCCGTGGCTGATGATCTTCCTGTTGCTGCGCGGTGGCGCGACGACGGCGGCGGCCGGGAAGGTGCCGGCGATCATCGTGTTCGGCGACTCGTCGGTGGACACGGGCAACAACAACTTCATCCCGACGATCGCGCGGAGCAACTTCTGGCCGTACGGTCGCGACTTGCCGGACGGGCACCCCACGGGCCGCTTCTCCAACGGCCGCCTGGCCACGGACTTCATCTCGGAGGCGTTCGGCCTGCCGCCGTCCATCCCGGCCTACCTCGACACCAAGCTCACCATCGACGACCTGGCCACGGGCGTCTCCTTCGCCTCCGCCTCCACGGGGCTCGACAACGCCACGGCCGGCATCATGTCCGTGATCAGCATCGCCGAGCAGCTGGCCTACTTCAGGGAGTACAGGGAGCGGCTGCGGCTGTCGAGGGGCTCGGCCCGCGCGGAGGAGATCGTCGGCGAGGCGCTCTACATCTGGAGCATCGGCACCAACGACTTCATCGAGAACTACTACAACCTGCCGCAGCGGCGGATGCAGTACACGGCGGCGGAGTACGAGGCGTACCTGCTGGCGCTGGCGGAGGCGGCCATCCGCGACGTGCACGCGCAGGGGGCAGGAAGATGGACTTCACGGGGCTCACGCCCATGGGCTGCCTCCCCGCCGAGCGCCTGGGCAACCGCGACGACCCCGGCCAGTGCAACGAGGAGTACAACGCCGTCGCCCGGAGCTTCAACGATAAGCTGCAGCAGGTCCGTGCCCAAGCTCAACGGGAGCTCCCCGGCCTGCGTCTCGTCTACGCCGACACCTACGGCCTCCTCGACGCCGTCGTCAGGAAGCCCGGCGACTACGGTACGTACTGTGCATACGTGGCCATGCATGCAGCAGTGATCAGCATCAGCTGGATCTATCTGCTGATCTGAGCGGCGAGATACGTCTGCGCATGCAGATGCTGTAGTGGAGTCAGTGAGTAGCTAGGGTGCATTAATATTCACGTCGTTCGCTCGTTTCGATTAATGGTGCACTGCACCGCTGCAACGAGAGGCACGGCATGGGCGCCACATGCCCTGTCTCGGCATCATGCAAACCCTGCCTGCTGCACGCACAGTAGCCTCCTTCATGATGCATGCATTAACGTTGTTCAGACTTTTTCTTGGCTCCCTGTTCTACATTTCCCAATCGCCATGTTAGACCAGCTTGCCATGCATAGGCATCATGCCTTTCGCTTTCAGTTGCACTGCAGATATTTTTTTCAAAAAATAGAAACATATGCAGGTTAATACCTGAAAAGTGCATCGCAGTCAGTACACGAAAGTGAGCATGCACATTTTTCTTCTTCCGATAACGGAAGAGAACACTCTTCGACGCTTATTCATGTTAGGATCGATGAACAAAACATGTTTGCTGTAATAGTGCAAGTTAAACTTATTCGTTTTAAATTTGTGCTGATCTTGCAGGTTTTGAGAACGCTGAGCGAGGGTGCTGCGGGACAGGGATGTTCGAGGCCGGCTACTTCTGCAGCCTGAGCAGCAAGTTGCTATGCCGGAACGCCAACAAGTACGTCTTCTTCGACGCATCCATCCCACGGAGAGGATGTACAGTATCCTCGCCGCTACGGTCATGAACACCACGCTGCATGTGTTCCTCTGAATCTTAAGTAGTCTTCTCGATTGAGCAAGCAACATATATATATGGAGGAACGATGACTATGTATGTATGTATGTGCATATGTACTATGGAAAAAGTGACGACATGTTACGCTAATCCATGGTGATCGAGCACGTATGCTTACTTCCATGGACCCATTGGACTGTAAATGTAAGCTTTTGTTAGTTTTGTGATCTTATAAACGGCTAGTTTTTCAGCTTCACGCGTGAAGTCGTATGGAAGAAAATGATGGTCCTTGTTGCACCTTGGATTGTCTATATGTTCATTCGGAAGAAAATTAAATTTTCTCCAATAACAAATCTAATAAGGATGTTTTTTAAAAACAATTAGCGGTCTTATGGCCCTACACTATGGGACTTTTACCAAAATACTTCAATTGTTACGTATGACGTCCAGGAAACCAAATTGTCTAGCTAGTTAAACAACTCAAACTTGAACCTTGCAATATGCATCTTTTCTTGTTATTTTGGCAGTCCGTATTCTCTTTTATAACCTCTTCAAATAAACAATTTCGCACACTGTTTAGAGATACTAGCAGGGCAGTCGGATGCCAATAAAAATTATTTATTTATTACTACGCAGCAGAAAATATCTTTGATGGCTGACGAATTTTATTTATAAACATATTGGAATATATTTCTGCAGAGATACCAAGTTTGCTGCTACAACTAGCATGGCAACCACTTGCTCTCTTTTTTGCGAGGGATAGCATCACTTACTTAAGTGTACCATAACATCATTAACTCTCAGTAGCAGCAAAGTTAAGGAGGTCCTGGTCTTTCATATAATCACACGTATTTTCTAATTAAAGCTAATGCAGTACCCACATTGTTAAGAGGTGACAGCTCCAGTGTTCACCAACAAAAGCAAAAGAGGACAACGAACGATGTCATTATCTAACTCTTCCAAAGGTTGGCAAGTAGGAATACCTAAACAGCAATTTCAAGCATGCATTGAAGAGCCGCCTTCCCCGGTTCAGTTCAAGTTGATTACACAACAATACAACATACCAACCGAAAGATAGGAAGCGGCTATGTACTAAATGTTTCCTCTTCGCCAAAATTTGATAGACCCACACATACCGAGAAGCAGTTAGAATTTAAAACGCATATATTGTGTGCACATATGCATGAGAGAAATTTTACATGCTTGTGATTCAGCCTATTCCAGGATAACAGAATTCAAACCAGCTTGCAATAAATTTCATTAAACAGAGGGTGTAACATAATATTGTTACGACTTGAAAACTTTTGGGAAATGTAGCTTGACAAGCGTTGGGAGTTCAGAGAGCTCCACCTTTGACCTGCCCGACATTACAGTTTTCAGCTTCTCGTCACAGTTTACAATATTCCTATTTGTCGGGTCCTGCAAATCAGGATAATTACATGTGAACATATTTTGTAGTAACCAACATTTATCAACATGTAAGAAGACCGTAAATTACACACAAAAATATATTTCAAACAACTTTTGGCTCTTTTATTAAGAATTATGAGAACAGAGCTAACGACTTAATGCACTTGCCCACAGTCATTCACCAAGATTCAACCTAGTTACCTAACTGTGATTCAATGCACACTACAGCACGGCAGAAGATCTCCTTCAAGAATGTTCAGCAGTGACACATTTAGACATACAAACAAAATGTCAAATGTCCTACTCAGGATCATTTAAGTATCCAAAAGGAAGATGGAACCACAACTACTTTATGTACTATAATTCAAATCCAAGTGAGGATAGTAATGGTGCCACCCAACTGTATCACCAGATGGTCTGGCTATCTTTATGTTAAGAGTCCAGTCAAGAAAACAGAGGTGTCAGGTTGTTAGCTCAAACCTCTAAGAGAATAATGGGCAAGTGACCTGAACAGGATGTGCAGGTCTCCAATGCCCCAAACGTAACGTGTGGCTCGTCCAACCAAGGCAGCAGCTGTTAGCTGAGTTGGTCATATGGATCTTTTATTTCCCGAATTACCGGTTATCTACCATCTGACTACAACGAATCAAAACTAAACTCTCGAATGGCCAGAATTCTTTCCTATCAAAGATCCGATTCATGGCAAAATACTTTGCTTCAATAGTTGATACTCCAAATTGCTGTCCAGGTAAACCTTTATAAGTTGGCAAAATCAAATTATTTAGTAACCACAAACAGGTTCTTAGACAGCCTTGGCAGTTGGCAGGAACTTACTTGCTTTACCATGCACATCATCTGAACAAACAGTGCAAAAAGTAGCAGACATGGAAAGAAACTAAGAGTATACCCATAGCTTGTTAACTGAATAGAAATGAATTTTGAAAAGTAGGGACAAAATCCTCCAGTAGTAATAAGGATGTTCAACTAATAACAAGTAACAAACCTAATGTGATCAACTTCCGAGGCGACCAAACAAACAGGTGGAGCTGTCAGTATAGTACCTGGAGGTTGTTGTTCTTGATGTGTGACCAGACGCCGAGGAAGAAGGAGAGGTGGGACATCTGGGACCGCCCCCCTGCGAACTGCCGCAGCGCCGTCGGCAGGTTCACCAGGTCCACCAGAGCCGCCACCTTCTTCGGGGACTCCACCGCCGCCCGTCGCAGCACCATCTCTCTTTTCTCTCCCTTACGAGGTTGATAGTTCGCTTGTAGGAAGGGGGAAAGGAGAGAGGAGGTGGAGATGGCAGCGAGGAGGCGCAGAAGCCGGCAGCGAGGCGGCGGAGCAAAGGCAGCTGCGCCGCGCTGGGCAGCGGACGGAGGAGGAGCGTGGCGGCGGGCGGCGGCAAGGTGGGCAGCGCAAATGTAGATGGACCACCTCCCGGTGACGACGGGGAGGATCAAAGAGTTGTTGCCGATCAAACGGTCCAGATTGATCTCGAATTAGGACGTGGGTTAGGGTTCAACCCGAAAATGTGCTGTTCAGCCCACCGTGAACTAGGAATCACCTCCTCAATTGATTTTGCAATTTTTCCCCTGTTGATTTGCAGCTCGAATGAATAGTGTTCCTTCACCAAATATATATTTTCATTTTTCAATACGATGCCAATTGTAATAAAGAGTCTTAAACCTAAAAACAAAATCCCATCAATATAATTCTTGTCGTGGTTTAACAGAGGGAATAATAATTTATCAAGGGAGGGGCAAATATTCTAGAGAGGATTTTTCGCTTTCGAGTTTCAGTGCTCCTGCCTTATAAAACATTCGAAAATGATATTTTGAAGTTTCAAAAATCTACCAAAACAGTTCATGGATACATATATACATGCTATCTACATATCTGAATAGTTTCGCTCAATAATACTCCCTCCGTTCCAAATTAGATGTCTTCCATTTGTCCACATGCAGATGTATATATACTTGTAACATGTCTAGATACATCCGCATGTGGACAAATGGAAGACATTTAATTTGAAACGGAGGGAGTACGTTGTATGTTAGGCTACACAAAATCATAAAATCATGGATATGAAAAGGTGTGAAAAAGAACTCGGTTAACTTGATAGATTTGTCTTTTTTGTGCAGACCACGTATGAAAAGATATTTCTCCGAAAATTTGTGCGTACATAGTAGACATGTATATGTACTATTTTTTCAGAATTTTCAGAGATGAAGAAATAAACTTTTCGACTTTTAACAAACGGGGAGCACTAGAGCTCGGGATCAAGAAGTGTTTTCCACAAATATTCCCAGAACTTGATAGAATAACGTAAGAAAAACACAAGTAGAGAGATGCATAGCATACTACTTGGGAGTTGGGAGACTTATTAGTACAGCAATTCGACCTGCATTTTTTTTGCTGGCTCAAAAATATCAGTAAACTGTTGAAAACACGAAATCCCAAAATACAATGCTGCACCATTCCCGTCTTCTGCCAATTCACCGTATACATGAACACGCTTTATACAACAATAAACGCCAAGACGACAATGTTAATACTTGCTAGATTATATCGCACAACATCACAGTTATTACAGTACATATGGTTTATATCTTGTAAAGCTGACATCTAGTACTAGACTACTAACAGTACAAGATTTATTGGCAATGAAAATGTACTCAACTATAGCTGACTGAGCCTCCAGACTTCTGTCAGATTTATAGTCTAGATTGTGTTCCGCCAGCAACAACAATTGTTTCAGCTGTAATGAACGATGCGTCATCCGATGCCAGGAACGCGGCGGCTGAAGCCATGTCTTCAACGGCACCCAATCTCTTAAGCGTGCTCCTCGCAATAAGCTCATTTCTCTGTAGAATGATTTGGTTAGGTACATATACATGTGCATGAAAGAAAACATATATAAGATTTACTTGGTGGTACAGCACTACAGCTAACACTATTTAGACAACAATATTTTCCGAAATAGGTTGCATTTCTCGGAGAAGAGTAATGCCCATGTGTAAGATAACAAAAGCACTGGGATAACAGTGATCATCATGGAAATTAAGAATCTAGATAGAACCTAGTCTTGTTCCTGTACTCATAATATATGCAGTCTTAGAAGTCAAACAACATCTTTATGTTTGACCATCATTATAGGCTTGAGTTGCCAACATGACAATATCAGATTGATATTGCTAGATTTGTAGCGCGCCGGCACGACGTACGATGGCGAAGCAACTTGATGCCACACGCAGGAGACGAGGTGCAATAGCGTGGCTCGACGCGTCATTGAAGCGCAGACTAGCCTACAGTGCACACAGACGTGATGGCGTACCTAGGGATGAAATCCAGCCCATACACGCACACACCACTTTGACAACCGAGGCGACGGTATGGTTCAAAAAAGACCATGATCTGCGCATACACGTATTACGAGGGCGCTGACGGCATCATGCAGGAGACTGCGGGGTGTGCAGAAGGACCGATGATGCTCTGCCTAGCCGTGCAGGGTAACGCGAGGGCCACATTCTGGATCCTCGCCCACCCGATCCCCTACCATATGGACCTAGTCAGCCCTTCTTTAGTTTTGCATGCTCTGAAGCACCTTCCTTTGATCGGTTCTACCTTACATTATACTATAGCCTATGGCGTGGCGAGGCGTAGTTAGACCGGAACCCTGTCTGGCCCTACCCAACCTTCTAACATCGTTGCAAAGAGCCAGACATAATGGATAAACACGAAATACAATCCGCTGGGGCTCTTTCGCGCAGCCATCACACATTAATCTCCGGCATGAAGCACATGAACCACCACAAGATGGTGGAGAGAAGGGACACACATAAAAAACCAGGATGCTACACTGTTCTGGTTTCGAGAAGAACATGCAGACAGTGTGCCTCATATAAACGAAATGTGTCGTGCGCAGAGGCAATAATGATAGAAGAACATTAAATAAATGCAATCCATTTGGGGCTTCAACACAGACCCTCACACTAATCACCGGTCAGTCATGAAGCACAGAAAAGAGCAACTCATAACGGCGTGGTACAAGAAGTACAAAAAGAGCAAAGCGAACACACCGTGCTACCGTGCTTATATGCGAGAGGAACACGCAGATATTTTGCCTCATACATATGAGATGTGTCGTGCCCAAGGACCAATCTAATGGATTAGCACGACGTGCACTCCATTGTGCCTCTCGTTCAGAGCACACCACATTGATGTGTTGTGCCAAGGGCCATTCAAATGGATCAACACGATGTGTAGTCCATTGGGCCTCTTGAGCACAACACACCACACTCTAATCATCGGCCAAGAAGCACGGGAAAAAACAACGCCCACTTTGTGTGAAAAGGCAATCATAATGGCTAAACATGAAAAGTGTGATCCATTTGGAGGCTTCAACACCGACCATCACACTTTAATCATCGGCCATGAAGCACAAAAAAGAGCAACCCATAACACGTGGAAAAAGACATACAAAAAGAGATCCATTTGGAGGCTTCAACATAGACCATCACATATTAATCATCGGCCATGAAGCACAGAAAAGAGCAACCCATAACACGTGGAAAAAGACATACAAAAAGAGATCCATTTGGAGGCTTCAACATAGACCATCACATATTAATCATCGACCATGAACCACAGAAAAGAGCAACCCATAACGACGTGGAAAAAGACATGCAGGAACAACCCAAATGGGAACACCCAAAGTAATCTAATGGATTAGCACAAAATACGCTTCCTACATAGTTACCAACAGATCCTGCGCCGGACAGGCTTGCACCAGGCTGAACAGCCTCACCTTGTTCCGAGCGAAGGGAGGTCTGCGAGACAAATAGAGACAGTCGGCAAGCATGGGGACGAGGAGTGGAGCTTAGGTGAGAAAAGAGAGGAGAGCACGGGAGACAGGAGAGGCCTATTCTGGTGAGTCTACTCGGCGTCGGACATAACAACATATCCTTGCCCTCCACCAGCCTCTCCCGGAGTGGCTCGGGAGGGTGGAGGGCTACGGAAAGAACCTAGGGGAGGCCGGCGAGGAGAAGAGGACAGGCAGCCATATCGAAATGGGAAGAGGGGAGGAGCGTATAGGAGACAATGGAGCTCGAGGCGGCATTTATAGGCAAGGCGTGGCCACGAAGGAATGGAGAAGCGTGGACAAAGCCCCGCGCGGCGTGGCATAAAACGGTGCGGTGTGCAGCCTCTCCCACGAGGCAAGTGTCGTGAGCAGGGACGTGCCTACATAGGTCAGGGCACGAGGATAGCTGGTTTCACACAGAGCCGTAAGGAGCGACCTCTTCTATGAGGTGAGCATCCTGTGAGCAGGCACACGCGTTCGTACAGGAGGCCGGGAAGAGAGCCGGTTTCGACCCGCCCCAAGCGACTGGATGGCAAGGCCTCATGTGAGTCTGGTTCACACGTCATCAGCCCCCCAGCCCCCGGATGCGACTGGACGGCAGCAGGGAGAGCTGGCCTCGCGCAGCGCCCGGCCCTAGGATGCGACCAAGCGTGGATGGGCGCGCGCACGCGCGCAGGGCGTGCCCAAGATGCATGGGAGGGAGCTTTCAAGGCTACGTGGATAGCCTGGTTGCTCGAACATTCACGCAAGACTTATATTCAGTTACCTAAATTGCCGAAAAGTAAGAAAACAGAACCTGTTAACAGTTGTGACTTGTCTAAGGGTTGCTACAGCAAGAAGCCTACAAATAGAGGCAGTACCCCGTAATTAGTACTCCCTCACTTACTCAATATAAGATGTTTTAGCTTTTTCCTGATTCGCACGTATCTAGACGTATTTTAGTTTGTTGATTCACTCATTTCAGTCCGTATTTAGCCCACATGAAAATAGTCAAACATCTTATAATTTGGAACGGAGGGAGTATAATTTTATACATAATCAAGATGTAGTTAACCACTAGTCAGTAAAATTTATAGTTCACATTAGATCTTCAGATTAGATCTTTGCATTTGGGAAACAAAATTAGATTGTTTCCCATAAAGTTCTTCTAGGTCGTATTCCAAGGTTTAAGATATTCCATCAATCTATCTTTTCTGTTGGGAGTTGTCCATATTGGTTCTGAAAGAGAAAGGGATCTAATTTTAAAGTAGGGGAGTCCACGACCTCTCAAGCTAGTTTTGGGTGATGAGAAGGCACCTTTGTGATCCTACAATCGGTTCTAGAATCAGTGGTCAGTGGACACAGGACTACTAGTCTGATGGCCCTGTATGAAAATAGTTATGTTTTTAAAATCTCTTGTTCATTTTGTGTCTTAACTGTAGTAACTCCTTCAGTGTTCTCTTAATTCCAGAGATTTGCCGGAGGTTGTTCTTCTGTAGAGTAAAAAATGAAATGCCTACATTTTTTTTCCGCAGTAACATATTATAATATCATCTCATCTTGGTAATAGTTGCTGCAGAATTTGAACATACAAAAATAAATTTTATTATTTCCCCGCTCATAAGAAAAAATTGCAACATACTTGGAGAACAAACAATTCAAGAGAAACTCAGTATATTTTCTATGTGCAGGCCTTACTGCTTTCCACATATAGATTGTGTCAGCTGTACAAAGCAGCAAATATGTGAAAACTGGTGAGCGATATAATTTTATTCATCCCTGAGAACCTTCTAAAATTGTACAATTTTCCACTTAATTCACTTTTCCTTGTACGTGCTATAGATTTTTTCCTCTTCGGTGTGACCGTATGAGTATGACTAACCGGATACCAAAATATACAAGTATGATAAATATCAAAATTACTTACAATGGTTTCATTAGTTGTGAGGAAGCCAGCAAACCGTGTTGGAACAAAACCAGGAGCTATACAGTTAACACGGGTATTTGGACCCATCTCAGTAGCAAGAGCCTGGACAAGGATACATCCATGGACAGAATCAGTAGAGAAAATAGCTCTTCAGGTGTAAAGCAATGTATATCCTGGCATTTGAAAGGGAAAAGGCATATCTGCACTTATGGGTGGCTGCGTAAGATTTAAGTCACACTTGCAAAAAAAACAGAACAATCATGCAAAGCAAAGTAAAGACATGTGCACGTGCAAAAAGAGTGCACAATATAATCATATGTGCATGGTTCAAAAAAGGTTGTACTTTTTGTATGTCTACAAGTGTACATGATTTCCTGAGATTTGTTTTAAGATGTGAAGTGAGTATTTTGAGATTCTTTTGAGATGTGCAATTAGGCAATTCAATTCACAATTATGTGCACCCACATGTAAGTAAGGAAAATCCACAATTAGCCATGTTCACAAAGTTAGGGCATGAATAATTAGTGATGGAAATGAACCGCCTTATAATACAACTTCAGCTACTATGAAAGCTTATCTCTGAACAATTAGCTCACATGCACCATCTGGCACCATGTGTGAATGCAAGAGTCATCATGCGTGCTTGTGGATCAGTTTACTTATTTGTTAATCACATAAACCATGGCTAGGCGTTGGCAGGATGTGTATCGCTGAATTTCATTAGTTCTTCACTTTGAAGTACATACAAGTAGGGCATATGTTCAGCTCAATCATAAGAATATCGGTAGTTAAAGGGGTTTTGGAGGGAATCTATAATCAAAATCGGAAACTTTCTCAAGGTGACAGCATCCAAACTCCCATAGTCCCATACAGCCACAAAATTCTAGTCCTCGGGGAGACAGATTTCAAGGTGTAAACTTTATGAACTTGTTACTGCTGAATAGGTTTGCTCAAGTTTTTAGGAGCATACACCCAGCCTGCTAGTGACCACTTCGCTTTCCAAAGATGAAGTGGCACCACAGACCACACACAAGCAGCATCTCTCATCTGGTGAGATAACTTTCGTATCAAATTAGGTATGACCTACTCTCCCTCCATGTCAAAATGTAGTGCATATTACTTTATTCCACAGCAAATAACTACAACATGAAAATATAATTTATGATGAGCCTAATAATATTTATTTTGTATGATAGATGTTGATTTTTTTTTCTATAAAACTGGTCAAAGTTTACAAAGCTTGACTTAGGAGTTTGGACAAAACTAATGTGCACTATATTTTGGCATAAAGGGAGTATATAAGTTCCTCCTTGAAGCAAGTATCCATCGATTAACTTGCTTACGACAAATATGTTATTTTTTATGTATAATATATCTATAAACATAACAAGTCCCTCCACTTCTCTATATCTGTCCATAGCCCCAAGAGTCATTGTTTCAAAATGTTTGTCCATTCCGCGAACCAACAGTGATTACTTCTGACAACACTTACACTCTAGCCCTACGTAAATGCTTTGAAGAGGTTATGTGGTTCCAGTATGGTCTCTTAATAGAGCAAGCATTCATTTCTCGGCAAGTTTTTCTCGGTTAGATGCTTCCATGGTCTGCGTGCACGGTGGGTTGGGAATATAGTGAAACGAAGTGAATACTAATACTAAGTACTAAGCACACCAAAACACAATTCTCTACAATTTTGATATGAATACCAATACGTGTGCGCCACTACATACCTTTGTGAGACCCAAAAGGGCAGTCTTTGTAACACCATACATCCCTAAAGTTGCGTCAGGATTATAACCAGTAATTGAAGAAATTATTATCACAGATGACCCCTTCCTCAAATGTGGTGCGGCATCCTAACATAAGGAAAGATGGAAGTGATTAATTGTGCAAAAGTGGAGTTACAGAACATGCAAATAAGGATTTATAGTGTAGAATTCATTCACCTGAAGTAGAAGAATAGAAGCTTTGACATTAATATCCCATAGCTTGTCAAGAACTGGCTCTTTCATCTCGAGTATGCCCTCTACAGAAGGATTTGCAGCGGCATTGGAGACAAGAATATCAATATGTCCAAAATTCTGCAAAAACATAATTAATTGTCATGGACACGCCCTGTACTGAGGCAGCACTGTCTGGAGCTGATGCTAAGAAACAGCATGAACAGCAAAGGCCAGAGAAGGAGGTGAGACTGCTTTATTTTGAACTTCAGACCCACGGGCCGTGTCAGGTGCTGGTAATGTGATTTGAGTCACTAACTGTGTCAGCATTTCTTCTTTCTTCTTCCCTGAACTATCTCTCTTATGTCCCAAATCCGTTTTCTATCCACCACAAAAGTCCCCAATTATCTCAACTTCTCAAGGGACGCGTTACTAAGTGTTTAGTGTACAATCAATTTAATACTACCTGGTTGCAGTAAGCATATGTACATGTAGTAAGCTACCTAAGATATGAATGCAAACTAACAGCTTGTAATTGTGGTAAGGACAAATACAGTTCAGATGCACCCAAAATCAACTGCCGACCATCAACTCATGTTACATCATGAGATGCAGAGAAATTAAGTTGAACTGAGCAGTAGCTGCAAAAATAATAACGAAATGAACGCCAAAGTTGTGGATACTGCACTGCAAATAAGATGAGGCGACTTTCCTCAGAATTGCAGTCTCGCCCTCTCGTAGTTTACCGAGCAGTCAACAAGATTCCTATGCAGAATTAAGTCGATATCTGAAGAAACAACTCACATCTAGTAAACCTAATCCTCACTCGGGCCAGAATTTCAATTCGGAAGTAACGAATCTCACAGAGTAGCAACCCAAGGACACAGAAGTATGGCACGGAATCGCCAACCACTAAAGAGGGAGAGATCCGAATTCTGACCTTGACAGCCGTGTCGATGAGGTGCTTGCGGTGCTCGGCGTTGGAGACGTGGCAGACGGCCCCAACCACGGTGATCCCCTTGGCCCTGAGGCCCTCCGCCGCCTCGTCCACGTTCTTCTGCAGCGCTAAGGAACCACTCGGTCAGAGGAAACATTCGGGCGACCGACGGAATCGAGAACCCAGGAAGGAAGGAGGGAAGGGGGCAAGGGCTGGACCTGCTTGCGGGAGGAGATGACGACCGCGGCGCCCTCCAGGCCGAGGCGCTCGGCGATGGCTAGGCCGATGCCCTGCGTGGAGGCCGTCACGACGGCCACCTTCCCCTCCAGCCGCCGGCACTTGACCTCCATCGCCACCGTGCTCCTCTTTGCTGCTCGTGCTCGCGGATGTCTGTGTCTGTCTTTGTCCCGATGGAATGGGAGCGCGTGTTTAGGTGGGAGACGCGGCGATGGAATCAAGGCAGGCAGAGCGGCGTGGCAAGAATATCCGCCCCGACCGGGCTGATCGCAATGCTCTGAGAAAAAATTGGCAATGGGTACCCGTTACGTGCCTCTGCGCGTAAAAGCACTATTTTTTTTGAACAACCGCATCTGGATTAATAATTAAACGATTACACCGGATACATCCAGAGACAGTCCAGCTGTCACCCCTTTTACAGAAAACACCCCAAGGTAGAAAGAAAAAACGCACACGTCCCTGGGAGCATCTGCATCTCCAATTCCGCCGCCGTCGTTGACCTCGCCGTCGCAGAGGATGACGAAGAGGAACAAGAAGGCCGCTGATTCACCTGCACCAGTCGATTGGGAATTTAATCCCGTTATAGTCGCCGCATTAGCCACTCGCCGATCACGGCAAGATTTTGGCATCGATGATGGAGCATCGGCGGGGGCTCGCCCCGACCTGCACAGGATGTCGAGCTGGCTTCGCCATCGAAGGCCATGCTCACAGCTCGCAAGAAATTCACCAAAGGGGAACAGGAAAAAGCTGCACACTTTGCTGATGAAGAGGAGACGCAGCATCGCTCCTTCCACTCCTCGCCACCTCGGCCGGCCAGGGGAAGAGACCATCGCCAAATCCCTCGATCCACAAAGAGCATGACCACATGGAGACTAGAAGCTTCATCCCTCCCTCTCCAGCACCAAGCCAGCAAAGGGAACAAAGAAGACTCACCAGATCCGCCATGCTGCACACCCCATCGAGCTTATTAAAGCAGGCGCTTGTAGATCCATCACCCGCCGGCCCCATCCACCACGGATCCTTGCCGACGAGAAACTTCACCACACCGCGGCCGCTGCTCGGGAACAGCCACGTCGAACGCCAGGGGAGGGAAGACGCATAAAGCCATACGCCACGGAGGCACAAACTCTAAAACTACTACTACTAACTACATCGGGCCGGCACCCTATTCCATCTCCACCCCAACCAGCGTAGGCGCCGGCGGCGGGAGAGGCCGGAACTGGGGACGGACGGAGGACTCTCAAAACAGGTGAGAGAGAGGAAGGGAGCAGTTGTGGGGGTTTACTGGTAAAAGCACTATTATGATAAGGATATGGGTACAAAATTACCCGTATAGATACTTAAATGAGAAAATATCGTTCCTCTCTACCCGGGGTACGATATTTTCTCATTTACGTATCTATATGGGTAATTTTGTACCCATACCCTTATCATAATAGGGTTATACGATCTCGTACCTGTACCCTCTCTACCCGTTGGGTACGATATTTTCTCATTTACGTATCTATATGGGTAATTTTGTACCCATACCCTTATCATAATAGGGCTTTTACGCGTAAGCCATATCCACATACCATGTATCTATCTAATATTTGACAAATTGGGTTTTACTTCCACGCATTGATGCGTGAAGCCAGGATCTTAATTCACAGATATATAGGTTATGTTACATAATGTAGACATAGATTACTCGCTTCACCCTCCATGGATGGTAGACCACCCGCTGACTGTCACACTATACAGATAGATAACTATCCCTTATATTGAATCTAATATATCTGATTCATGTGATCACGTCTTGACTCTCGACAGATCAGAAAAACAAATAAATCTTTTCCTAATGAGTTATGTGTTATTTATGACTATTTTTTATCTCAATGTGATGTGTTGTAAATGTGGGTATTTTAACCGTGGGTACCCATTTACCCTGTCGGGTGATAGTATGGGAAATTGTTGTACCCGTTGACGGGTATGGCTATGGGTGACGGGTAAGGGCATGGGGAGGCTCCACCCATACCCTGCGGGTGCCTTTCCTACTGAGAACGGTGCAGAGGGTCGTAGTGGTTAAACCCAGTTGCCAAAGTTTGATCCGTCGCGATGGATTTATAAAATTCTCACTAAAATATTTATTTTATAAAAGTATGGCTACTTCTGGTTGGTCACCTTTCTCTCACTCTCCTCTATACTGGCCATTGGTCGGGCCAGGCCGGGCTTTGGACCGTGCCGAAGAAAGCTCGACATAGAAAATTCAGGCCCCCGGCCTGATCAGGATTTCTGTGACCGTGTCGGGCTGGACTACCCATGGCCAGGTATACTCTCCTCCCCACCCAGTTCAGTTGAGAGCGGCTCCTTCGGCGGCTGTGTCGGCCTGGATGAGTCTCCTCAACATTTCCCAAGCTTGTGGAATTAAATAGTCCGTTGGATCTCGAGATTGCTTCTTCGCTTGCTCTTATTTGCCTACTGTTGTGCATTCATTTTCTTGCTAGCATCATCAGTGCCATGAACATTCAAGATCATGTTGTTTGCATGATTCTCTTTATTATGGTTAGATTGAATTTCACAATTTACTCTCTATTTTTAGTACATTATCATTGGGCAAGGTGTGAGGTGATGATTGAGACTCGAAAATATCATGATAACAACGAGAAATTAAGCATATGGTGAAGTGAAGACTGTACATGATCATTGATGACGCCCTATAATTAAATTTTTTTCACACTACATATACCTACATGCACAATGTCTAAATACGGTAAAATCATGTTCAAAATTTCATAAGTGTCCGCAACTATGTGTTAAAAATGGAATTCACCCTTCTAGTTAGGCCCCAGACCATGAGTGCCTCGAGTCAGATTCTAGTCCTGAGTTTTATCCACGCTTCGTGCTGCAGTCGCTTGATTTGCGTCAGTATCTGCAGCCTGCTTATCACAAGTAACAACTTGTCGTGGCCTCTCAAATAAATCTAATTCCCTGCTCTTCAGTACAGTGACTACTACAATTATGAATTATCTTCAGTGGGGAGTTGAGCGTGACATCAAAACCAGTAATAGCATCTTTTCCAACTTTGGAGCTCGACTTAAGTACTTCCGGAGAATGATTTTTCCATATTCTTAACGTCTTTGGTATTGCCTTCTCCGGCATCAAGCAGTCTTTGTTCCACAGCATGGTAAGCCTTTTTCCATACAAAGCAACAGCATCTTCGTAGACTGACACGACATGGATCTTAGACATGATAAGCTTTCTGTATCGAGGTCTCATAGACATTATCCTTTCATACTCATCGCCTGAGAAAATCTGAAAGAAACACAATTCGGTCTAGTGCTTAAACGACAATTTCCTGCGTATATACTACTTGGAACCCATCTGAAACATTTTACGATTACCTTACTAGGGCGCCAAATTTGATACCGTGCTCCAGGGTAGCAATAGAACTTCAGAGCTGTTACAAATTTGACTGAACTCCAATCCTTAGTGACAGGTAATACATCGACGAATTCCTTTATAGGACCGCACATTAACTTCAAGAACTTTTGTTCATGCAAGTCGAGATGATACAAGAGACTAGCCGCCTCAACAACTCTTCTATTAACCTGCAGAAAAGTGAGTATTAATTTCGTCACTGCAAGAAACATGAAAAGGCAAATAATTCTAGCTTACGGGTTTTCAAGGAATAAAACATACCGAGATCCCAAATTTCAATTTACAGTATAGTGTATCTATGAAAAACTTTGTTCACTGCTGTAAAGCATTATAAGCACACAATCAATCGGAAAGGACTAACACTGCACAACAATGGAAGACCTATTCAAGGTTGCTAAGGACACTGAAAAGAAAAGAAAAGAAAAGAAAAGACATACTTAGGAAGACAAATACTTAGGAAGACAAAGGAGCAATAAAGCAGATTCAGGAATAAAAAGGACAAGACCATGTCTTCTTCAACATCAAAGCCGTATTGACGTAAGAAAAGGATTAATCCTTTTTTGCCCCTGGGAAGACGGTACTCCTTCGGCTGCGATGTTTCTTTAGGCAATAGTATCATATTCTCCGGACCCGAAATCATCTCCTCGACAATAATATTGTACGGACAGGTTATTGCCTGAAAAGGCAAATGGTGATCCACTGATCCATACAAGTGTTCACGTAAACAGAAGCGCAAGGATGCTTAAATAGTTACACTAACCAGGTTCCCTTCGATTATTCTTTTATATTCAGCAGATCCAACAAGTAGTTCCTGCTCAGAGCCACAGAACCTGGTGAGCATCTCAGTTAGGTCGCTACCAATGACCTTGTTAGCAAGGTCAATGGCGGTGGACTTCTCCTCAAACCTTTTATATTCCTCTATATGGACATTCTGAAAAAAGAAACGCAAAAGGGATAAGAAAAGGTTGTTAGATATCATGCAATGTGACTAAATCATGACAGGAGGCAGAGTAGGTGTGCCTCATCGTGATATAGCATGCTTCAATGTAAATATCATGACATGCTTGTCAAATTTCTGCATAGCAGTAACCACTTAGGTTTCACCTGCGCTAATCCATTATTATGGACCTATTAGTAGATTGAAGATGGCCCGAAACATAACATGGTGATGAAGATCGATTTTCACCCAGAAAAATATGCTTGATTCGATTTCGGATCAGTTCAGTAACAACTAGCAAGTACTCCCTCCGTCCAGAAATACTTGTCTTAGATTTGTCTAAATTCGGATGTATGTACACACTAAAACATGTCTAAATACATACGCATTTAGACAAATCTGTGACAAGTATTTCCGGACGGAGGGAGTATTACCTATGTTCCAAAATATAAGACATTTTGGTAGGCTAAAATGACCTACCAAAACTTTTTTTTAACGAGGCAAAAGATTTGTCTTTTCATAGATATAGAAGAAAAGAGGTGGCCAGTTATTACTTATTTCAGACAGTTTGCATTCCTATTTCAAGTACTCTGGAAATGGTTAGTTGGTTGTTGGAGGAGTATATCTATAATCAATTTCTATTTTTCTCAGGCTTATTGATTCCTTGGTTTGTACGCATGGTGGGCTAGCTGAGGAACATGCTGTGATACAGAGGGAGTGCTGAGTGATGAGTTAACGTTTATATTCCATCCCCCATACATGGTGAGTGAGTTTTGCAAGCACCACACTGTGTTAGAGAGAGTTGGCAACAAGCAAGAAACATGAGAAAATTATGAAGGAAAATGGCACAACCTGTGGTGGGTATGCCCAGAGGTCCTGCAAGAAGAAAAACAGGGAAATTGGTTAGACGATCTTCAATTCTGAACAAGACGAAATACTAAGCAACGCAAGAACAAGTACCTCCACTGGAATGTTGAGGTCGACCCCACCAAAAGAGATGATTGCGAAGCCAGAGGGTATTTCGTATAACAGCATGGTCGACGGATCATTGATCTTCTCTCGGAGCGAGGACGAATTAAGAATCTTACCTGCCGAGCAGAGGTAAGCAAAAAGGGAAGAAAAAATAAAAGTGTGTTAGGCTGCACACTGCAGGCAGCGGCAGTTGCCCTATCCGCCATGGTTTGCCCCAGATTTCTCCGGCATGGCTTCACGCGTGAAAGAGAGGGGTCGCGCGGGGGCAATAGGTGCGGCTGGCTGGCTCACCTGCGCAGGAGGGCCCCGAGGTCAAACGAGCTAGCAGTGTCCCGCGGTATCTTGGCAGCATCGTGCAAGAGGGGGAAGGAGAGAGGAGGAGGGCAGCGGGTGGCTGCGTCCTGCGTTGAGATCGAATGGGAAATCTGGAACATTTTCTATCAACATCATGTCCAGTGGCGGAGCTTGAACAGAATATATGGGGGGGGGGGGGCAAATGGGCTTAAAAGGCCACAAGAAGCCTATTTTCCCAAGATCTGGGGGGGGGGGGGGGGCAAATGGGCCACTTTTATGGGTTTCCTTCGGTAAAATCTCATGGGCTGGGGGGCGGCGGCCCCCCTGGCTTTCACGTAGCTCCGCCCGTGATCATGTCCTATTGGGAGTTTGAACTATTGGGCTGGGCCTCTAATCACTTAGGGCTAAGATGACTTTTTAAACATACAACACTTTATTTGAAGTTGGAGCATGGAAAATCTAAGACATCAAGCTAACTTCAGGTTCAAGGTGCAGTGGGCATGATGTTTATTTGGTTATTCATATTTATGATTTTTCAGATGTGAGAGAGTGTTGTTCAGATTGCTTGGTAGTGTTATGTATATACGACCCTGCTACACACTTGGATGTTTAACTTAGTTTCTCGTTACCTGAATAAGCCACGAAGGGTGCGGAAATCCATAACGGGGTAGTGGGCAAAAACACTTTTTAAATATTAAAAAAATTCAAAACAAAATTTTTGAATATAATTCATGACATTTATGTTCGCACTAAAAGTTAAGTGAAGAAAAAACATTTTTTGTGACCTGTGCAAAAAAAGACAAATCCCGACGCTCCAAAATGATTTTATACGAGACATTTTTTTGTCTTTTTTGCACAGGTCACAAAAATGTTTTTTCTCGACGGCATTTTTTGTGCTAACACAAAATGTTCTAATGCATATCCGAATTTTTTCTGCAATTTTTTGACATTTTTAAAAAAAAATTACATAATAGGTGCATCTGCACCCACTACCCAAAACGCCGCCTCCACGAAGGGTGAGACTTGTTCACATCGTGGTCATCTGTTTTTTGTATATAGATCCTCGTTGCGACCTCATTCTGGGATGCGGTGAGTTAATAGGATCATGGCGATGAAGTAGGGAGATAGGCGAGTTATTGTGAGATGGTGCAACATGAATACTTGGTCATAGCCTGAAGATTAGGTTTGTTTTCTGTTAAGATGGAGTAACACTGTATGAATAAGAAATAGATAATGAAATGTTGCAAGTACTTATCTAGATGAGTTAGTATTGAGGATTCCTTAAGAAAAATAGCATGGGATGAGGCCCACTTTTCATTATTACTTGTATGACTCTCAGTTACTCATGTGTTTCTTATCCTGGTGTGCCAGAGCCTTGGCACTAGATTTTTTTTCGACTTTTACCACGTTTGGTCCCGTCAAACATGTTAAATGTGTCCTTTTGTGATTTTGTTGACTCTGTTGTAAATGAGCATCATCTGGGTTACGCATAACGTGGTTACTGTCATGTCCCATAAACTAGCCAACATAATGTACAGTTTGAATTGATGGAAAGGTCTAGACAATTCATATATACACCTCGACACACCTCTCACGTGTGAGGTGGAAAGTCAACATGTGAATAGAAAAACAACAATCTCACGAATGACAAAAGAGATCTATACGTAACGATTTTTTTGAATAAATTGCAAAGCATGACTCGAACTCAATACGGCAGTACTCTGCACTCTGATGTCATGTTTTATGCACTAGTCAACACAATCAAAAATTCGAATTAACAAAAATGTTAGGCAATTCATCTATACATTTGAACACTCAAGTTCTGCGCCACGTGGGGAAGAACGGGACAAGACACATGAGTCGCCAATCGTCGAGGTAGTTCTGATCTTTTTTTTTTTTGCATTTTTCCACCACGTATATTCAACATAGAACCAAATACATAGTACCCAGTACAAATACAGAGGAGCAATACGAAGAGGAAACAAACCAAGAAACGAGATCGGCAACCTCGCCGGCGTCGAGGACGAAGACCACCAGCCGCCACCTTGCCACAGTCAGGGAGACTTTTGCCCTATGAGAGACGCCGCCTTGAACGTCCGCCGCGCCGCGGCGGAAACTTTGACGATGAACGGTCTTGGCGAGCGCCCCCCTGTCCCATCGGAACCACCTTACCGCGGCCATCTTCGGAATCGCCGCCGGAAGCAACCAAAGATCTCGAGTCTTGAGCACCTGGAGGCTCCGCCGTCCTCGGAGCCGACCAAGGGAACGACGCCCACGGCACCTCCGCGGAGATGCGAGGGCGCCCGTGGCGGTGGATCGAAGACGACGCTCCGCAGAGCGCGCCGCCGGAGAGGAGATCCACCGCCCGCAAACACCAGCCGCCGCGCCTCCACCTCCAGACCGCCGGCGACCTGCAACCAAAGAGCACCTACACTATGTACTGGACACGAGACGGGATCCCCCGGTCTCCCGCCGCCGAGGCGGCCGGCGGAGGCCGAGGGATCCAACGGATCGAGCCGGCGAGAGTGGAGTTCTCCGGTGGATCCAAAAATCGCCTTCCACTGTAGATGGGAGGGGAAAAGGCGTTGCTAGTCTCCCCGCATGCTAGCTAGCTGAAGCCGGTATCAGGGGATTGCAGGGGTAGTTCTGATCTTTGAAGTGGACTCCAAGCGTGCACGTCTCGCATGCTCACAAAGTCACAAGTCACGGAGCTCCGTAGACGGTTCTAGAAGCCCGCAAAGATCCAAGTCAAATACCTCTCCATTAATTTCTCGAAAACCTTCAGGTAAACATTTTTTCCGGCCCACGTTTATCCGTCTCGGCGCCCCGGCGTACTCCCCGGCGACCACGCAACCCAGCCCATCTCCACCGCACGAACCTCGACACGTCTCCTCTCTCTACAAGTACACGGCCTGTCCAAAACCAGGCCACCACATCGCCGCGCACCACCGGAGAAGAAAGAAAACAGTGACAGCCGTCAGAGGAACACGAGAGCAGAGGCTCGCGTCGCGTCATGGCGGGAGTAGCGTCCCTCAACACCGTCTCCCTCCCCGCACCGTCGTCCCCGGCCCGGGTGCGTCCGCTGCCCGCGGCCGCGGCCGCCTCCTTGCCCCCGCGGCGACCCGGCGCTTTCCGTCGCTGCGGGCCGCGCGGCGGCGCGTTGTCGCGGCGAGGGCGCTGGACGCCGACGACGAGTGGGGGAAGGAGCCGGGGACGGCGGTGGTGGAGGAGGAGGCGGCCCCGCGGCGAGCGAGGTGGCGGCGCTCAAGCAGAAGCTGAAGGCGGCGCTGTACGGGACGGAGCGCGGCCTGCGCGCGTCCAGCGAGACGCGGGCGGAGGTGGTCGAGCTCATCACGCGGCTCGAGGCGCGCAACCCCACGCCGGCGCCCACCGAGGCGCTCACCCTCCTCAACGGCAAGTGGATCCTCGCGTAAGTCTTCTGCCGATGCTCCCCCATTCCTCGCTTCATTCCCTTTCCTGTTTACATTTGTGTTGAAATCGATCTGATGGGTTCTGACCCACATGCATCGAAGCTTATATGGTAGTCGGGGAAAAGAATTTGATGTTCAAGTTCTTTATGTTTTTTTACTTTGTCCATCAGTCCATGTATGTGATAATTAGAGAATTGGGTAATTTTACTTACGAGTGTACAGTCCATGGTGTGTGGTAATTGCACTTAGTTTACGGTATACCCTTGATTGCGCGAAATAAATTACTAGCTTTATTCAGTTTTCTGAATAATCACCTTATTTTAAGGATGAGATGTTAAAGGATTTGTTAAAGTTGATCAGTTGTTAATGTGGCTGTCAACTGTATCCGTAGTGTTGGGGAAAAAATATATGAGCATCTGTTTCATGAGAAATTCGGAATTATGCGAGTCAGACATCAAAGTTCACATCAGTGATATGTTCCTAATTCATTTGGTAAATACTTTTCTTAAGGGCAGAAGCAAATTAAATGTGCAAGGAACAAATGCCAACAGGTCTAGTTCGTTTGGTAAACATTCATGTTACACGATGCATTTGCTATGTTTTCCGTATGGTTTTGAGATTATGTTTGTTTAAATGATGTTGAAACTTGATATGTAGTTTTGCCAGAGTTTTTATCATTTATTTGTTCAGCAGGAGAATTCTGATCTATTTCTGATATGCTACTCTAGTAGCTGGAGTAAACTAGTGGACAGCCTTTTAAGTGGGCATTGGAATGCTGAGCATGGTTATCTGAAATCCTTGGAATAGAATTTGTTATAGATAAAATGTCCAAGAGACTAATAAAACAAAATGTTCTGGTAGCTGTTGCTATCACTTAGTTGAGGACATGCCAATCGGTTCTTTACCAATTCACGTGCTTTCAACATCATTAAACTATTTCAGCACGCATCTGAATGGGATGTTTTTCTTTTTACTCAACCGAGTGGGATGTTGTAGGAAGTCCATGGCAGTTAAACTCTTCTTACGTGGAATTATAGTATCGTCGTATAACTTTTGAGATTGATTGATTGGGCAACTGCAGGTACACATCATTTTCGCAATTGTTCCCACTGCTGGGGTCTGGAGGGCTACAAGCTCTTGTCAAGGTGGACGAAATATCACAGACTATTGATTCCGAGAACTTCGCGGTGCAGAACTGCATCAAGTTTTCAGGACCTTTGGCGTCAACTTCATTGACTACCAATGCCAAATTTGAAATTAGAAGCCCCAAACGTGTACAGGTGTGATTCTTTTGACCCAACTAAGCAGTCATTTATCGTGTCTGTCTTGACATACCCTGCAATTTGATGATAGGAATGAAATTCTGGTAACATTGATAAACGACCACCATTTGACAAGGTTTAGGTTCTCAAGTACAAAATCCGTTTACTTACAAAAATGGATAGCTTTTCTGGCATTTCCGTAGGTACTACCACACTGTTGTATTTTCAGTTGCCACTCGGTCGTTGTGTTGAAAACATTGTTCAATGTTAGTGGTAAAGATAAGGGAGGAAACATATAAGTGGATCATTTACTGATTGTTTCTGAATTATGGGCAACATAAACTAAACAATTAAGGTGGCTGCTAGAGCTAGGCAACTCATGGTGACACCACATGTGCCTGGTGATTGGGAAACATTTTTGCCCTTGCTTGCTAACTGATTAGATTGCAGTGCTCCAACACAAACACTGTTAGATTCGTTGGTATTAGCATCCCGGAGCTTCTTAATTAGTTACTGATAGGCAAAAATCCAGTGCAACTAGAACCGAACAATCTGCTTGAAGAACACTCTTAACAATGATGAAATCAAGTGTTTCAGTTCAGCATAATGAATTTAAACAGGACAAGCCGCTTAAATGTCCATCTGGTTTTGCTATCAAGCGTTTCAGTTCATACATTTTAGGTGTTTTCAGATGCACCTCTTTCGGCACCCACCTGCAGTACTTTATCATCACAAATAAAACTGATTTTGCTAGATGCTTCGGCATAACTCATGTAGTTCTCATTGTTTCCAGATCAAATTTGACGAAGGCATCATCGGCACTCCACAGCTGACTGATTCCATTGTACTACCGGAGAAGTTTGAGTTCTTTGGACAGAACATTGACTTGAGCCCATTGAGCGGTATATTTACTTCGATCGAGAACGCGGCATCCTCCGTCGCCAAGACCATCTCCGGGCAGCCCCCACTGAAGATACCGATCAGCAGCGACAAAGCCGAGTCCTGGCTGCTCACGACCTACCTTGATGATGAGCTTAGAATCTCCAGAGGAGATGGTAGCAGCATCTTTGTGCTGTTCAAGGAAGGAAGCACCCTCTTGATATAGGCTAAGTGTATCTGTTCTCGTAGTAGAATTTGACGGTGAAGGGCAAATCCAATAGATAGGTGTGTCTATGTTCTTACTTCGTTAGTTTGTGTTTGTGTTTATAGTTCATTCGTGTTGGTGTTGCCGATTTAACGTGTATTGTCGGATGCTCTTGAACTATCTTATGTGTTCTGTTGTAAGCTTGTATACTCTTACTAGTTTCGATAGTCTGTGGAGTACAGAAATACTTGAAGTTCTTGTAAAATGATAAGGAAATGCTTAAGCTTTTTTCCCCCACGGTAGTTACTTAAAGCAGTTGATCTGAGTCTGCATAGGGTGAAGCTCCTTGCTACGATGTGGTACTAACAAGGTTGAGGCTACATTCTGGATGCATTATGGGCAGAAGTGTCCCTTGCAGTTCCATTATTTCCTGTTTAATGGCATCGAAGACTCTGGTATTCACTACTGTTCTCTGCTCCTGTTGCACATCTGTAGAGGCAACCTTGCTCTTCTCCTGGTAGGTAGTCGACCACCCTTTGAAATGCCCGTGAGTAGGCTGTGCGCTTCTCAGAGTCTCAGCCAGTGTGGTGATCTCTTTGCCAGCTTCGCAAGGCATCCTCGAAATAGCAAGCACCTCGCAGCTGCATAACCTCACCTCTAGCTAGAGTGCTTTCACCTGCAAGCCTCATTGCCTACCGTGCAGGGTAGAGCTGTGTTCTCTACGCTGCCTTGGGTGTAGGTTTCAGACATGTAAGCGGCAATACTGCAACCATGAGGTTTCTTGGGGATGCACAGATTGATTGAAGGCCATGGACAGTGAAAATGGCAGGCCTCTTCAGAGAAACTGAGCTGGACGTGGCCCTTGTTTTCTTATGAATGATTCATCGATTCGAGCATTGCTCCGTGTAGACTTGACACTAATCGTCTTGGTTCTTGCAGAAGCAAAGAGACTGCTGTCTCTGTTTGCTGGAAATGGAAAGCAGCTGGACAGTTGGCGCAGGAGAGAGCTTTCCCTTCTCTCTGCTACTCCCCTGTTTCCTCCGTCTCTTGTGCCCGGTCAAAGAATCACGCCACACCATTCAAAAAAAAAAATCACGCCACGGGCAGGCTTTGGATAGCAACTCCTCCAACCTGCCGATCGATTCCTGCGACGAATCGTTCTCTTTATGAGACTCGTTTTTACAGGGGTCACGTGAAGATCCTAAAACAAGCTGCCAAGAAGATTTTTTAACAGACAAACGATATTTATTTATTTTCTTGAACAGGGAAGGGCCTGGAAGGCCCTAGGTACTGCTTTCAGTCCAGTGGGGCACATATAGAGAGGTCCCGAAAAAACAGAAAATACAACCAGGACCATAACTTTTACAACAAAGACCCTGAAAAATTGGAGAAAACGCAATCGAGTCCTTCTCCACCGTGCTTGTGCTTGCCACTCTGCTCCCTGCCAGCCCCGCCACCGCCGGGGACGAACCACTTGGAGCGGGGACGTCGTGAAGCGTCAGGGCAGAGCGAATTGATGGCCTCCGTGTCGGTAGCTTGCCTGGAGGTTGCAGAACAGCCAGCAGATTGTAGTTGTGGCTCGGGAGGGCCGCCCTTCGGCCATTGGAAGCAGAGGCCCGCAAGTCCTCCGATGAGAAACTCCCAGGAACACGAGAAGCACAGATTCCCCGACCTCGTTCTAATCTGCAGAACACCGCGCCAAGCAGGCCCTCCTCCTCGCCACTCAGGATGGGCATATTTCCCGATCCTGAAACCCGAATTTCCCGAACCCGAATATCTCGAACCCGAAAATCCCGATCGCTTTCTCGGGAAGGTGATCTGATTTCCCAAAATTATTTAGGGAAATTCGGGAATACACGAGAAGCACAGATTCCCCGACCTCGTTCTAATTTGTAGAACACCGCGCCAAGCAGGCCCTCCTCCTCGCCACTCAGGATGGGCATATTTCCCGATCCTGAATCCCGAATTTCCCGATCCCGAACCCGAATATCCCGAATCCGAAAATCCCGATCGCTTTTCTCGGGAAGGTGATCTGATTTCTCGAAATTATTTAGGGAAATTCGGGAATGTAGTGTTTGATCCCGAACAGCCCGAATATCCCGAATTAGAAAAGCCCAGTAAAAAAAGCCCAACTTCCCCACTAGACAGGCGACCAAGCCCTAATCTCGTGACCACCCTCCAGTCTCCGCAGTCCGCACCGCGCCGCCACCCCTCACCTCTGGCCCTCTCTGTGCCGCGCGCCGCGTCCCTCGCCCCCTCCCTCATCGAGTCGCCACTGGCCCGCAGTTGTGCTCCCCTCCCTCGTCGGTCGCCGGTCAGGCCTTGCGCGGCTTCTCTCCCTCCCTCGACGAGTGCGAGCAGCGGAGCAGGGCTTCTCTCCCTCGCGCGGCTTCTCTCCCTCGCGCAGCTTCTCTCCCTCCCTCGACGAGCGGTGCAGGGCTCGCGCGGCTTCTCTACCTCGCCGAGTCGCCGCTGCCGCGCTCCCCTCCCTCGTCGGTCGCCGACCTCGCGCGACGAGTGCTAGTAGTCGCGCGGCTCTTTCCCATCTGATGAGGACATCCCTACCATTGACGCAACCACAACTTCTGCACCACCTCAATTACTAGGACCGTTGACTAGGGCTCGTGCACGTCAACTACAACAGCAAGTACTTTCGTTTCTACAAGCTACTCCTAATGTACATGAGAATATGATGCTGCCTAAAGTAGATGTGTTTGTTTCTCTTAGGAATGATTGACCAAGCATGGACGAGAGGGACAAGCTATGGAGCATGTACGTGGATGGAGATAGCCGCAGGAGTGGAAACAAGGGAGAGGATGATGCCACCGATGGAGACTGCCGCAACTTGAAGCCACCATGATGACATTTGAAGACTTGGACGAATTCCTCAAGACTACACTTCATAATTTCGTCCATAGTCAGTATGGTGATGCGTCACCTTTTATTTGTGGGACAGGGCCCATGTAATTTCGGACCAGAAGTTTTAGTGCATTTTTAGAGTCCGTATTAGGGAAGAAAAGTCCAACTAGGGTAGGATTCGGCCAACCCCCAAGGTTGGCCGAAAACCCCCTCTTTTCCTCCTTATATACCTCGTCAAGGGTTACGTTTAGACTCGGATTTTGTTTAGTTAAAAGAACTCAGCTATTTGCTAGTCTTCGCCATAGGCACGAGTGTCGGCTAGACCTCCTATACTACGCACTTGCAAGATCCCACCTTCATCAATAAAGTTCATCTTTCATCCGCAATTCGTGATTGCATTATTGGTTCTTACTTGTTTCTCGATCGCAGGTAGAACTAGACCTTTTGGTTAGGCTGATCGTGCTTCCGCAGGATCGGTAACCTCGGGAGATTGGTTTAGTGATTGCATTGGCGCTGCGTACGTGTGCGTAGTAGTCGGATCGCCAAGGTCAAACTCCACCAGAATCGACGTATCATCATCTCATCGAAAGATCGGACACCTTTGCCCTATCACCATCCCCATCTTCGGGATATTCAGGATTTCCCGTTCTCGATCCCGAAATGTTAGGATCCGAATTTTGGGAAACAGAATTTTTGAGTGATTTTCAGGATTCAAATCCTAAAACCCGAATTATTTTTTCCGATTTTCCTGTCCCGAATTTTCTGGAAATTCTGAACGCCCACCCTGACTCGCCACCAGGCAGGCCGGGAGGGGAAAGAATGCCAATGAACTCCAAAGTAGAAGAAGCCAAACCAGAGATTATTATTGAATCTGCCTTGACCTTCTCCGCCCCTGCAAGGAATCCACCATGGAACCGAGGTGCAGAAGGGAGAGGGAGTAGCTTCGCGTCGCTGGAACTCGCTGAACACCAACCTAAGATGAGGACAAAAGAACGGTGTCGCAGCAGTGGAACATGGGGTTCCCCTGATGATGCCAAAGTGGGTCCTCCACTGGGGCCCACCAAGAAGATGGACAAGGCAAGGAGTCAAGTACAGCAGATGGGTTAGCCCATCTGCCCCAAGGAAACCCGACAAGTTCGACAGCAAGGCTCTGCGGCTAAGGACCAGTGAAAGAGCCTGGTGCCCCCATGTATGGTTTTGGTAATTAATGACAATCCTTATGGACTAATGTTTGCATTGATATATCCTTAGATCTTGTCCATAGGAAAAGGTTGGAGTTCATGTGTTGCACTCTAGAAGATTATAAGATGACCAAGATCTTAGTTAAGTGTTTATATGAAGAATGGTCATGTGTAGAGTTGAGCATATTACAAGCATGCCTTGAAGAATATGATGGCGTGGATATTCATGTTCACCTTCAAGACATCATCTTTGTGAAGAGAGAAGGAAAGATACAAGTTGATCAAGGCTAAGTGCAAAGAGTGGATTCAAGTGATCAACACACAAAGCTACATGTTGTACCATGTGGGATCTTGTGATCCAATGGTATGGTAAGCAATTGTCTATATAGCTTTGTGAACTAGCCCATATACTTGTGTGCGTGTGGAGTATCTATGTGGGGTTAGGTATCTTCCCATGGGCATGCATCAAAGGAAGATTCCATATAGCCCATGGCGCATGACGTCAAGCGGTGGTCGTCATCAAGATAATGGCCAAGTGAAGATGTTCCTAAAAGTGGCTCTCCCATATTGTGTATGGGGGAGCATTTCACAAGTCTTCACCAAGCGGAGCGCAATCAAGAAAGGTGATCCAACTTGAGGTGATCAAGATCGTCATCATCTAGCTCAAGTGGATTGCACAAGGCAAAGGTATGACCTTGATAGGGTTTCGATTTTACCTATCTCATGGTGTTAGTGAGAGACCGGATTATAGGATAGATGTCACACTTTCAAGAGGGGCTCTCGAATGAGTAACTTGATCGTATGTTCGGAGAGAGCTCAAACCTTTGCATACTTGGCATCATCTTTCTTGGTTCTTATTTGGCATTCCTCCATGCGTGGTTTTAGAGCTTTTCATGATCTTCAATACAAACTCAAGTTTATCAAAAACGGATTTCGTATGGAAAACCTATTGCGTTTTTTATATTGAAAGTTTACCGATATGTCTTTTATAAAGAGGGTTAATCTTTCCACATTTGGCTTTATGATTCATTGTTGGACTATGATGTTTCTCTGTATAATCTTGAAATGCTCGTTGTTGTGATTCCAACGAGCCAAAGATCATCAAAAACGGAGTCCGGATGCAAAAGATATTGTCGTTTTGGTGTTTGGTTTTCCTGCTGTTTTCTAGGGGGCGGTACTACCGCCCCAGTACCGCCGAGGTACCGCCGGAGCAAACAGAAGCATGTTTTCAGCGGTACCAAAAGCGGTAGTACCGCTACCTGGAGCCTGTTTTCTTGTCCTAACTTCCTAGGGGGGCGGTAGTACCGCTGGGTCTAGCGGTAGTACCCCACGGCGCGAATCTGCACCCAACGGTTGGATTTTGGGTGACCTATTTAAGGGGTCTTCTTCCCCAATGGTTCCCCAACCTTTCTTGCAAGTTTTGCCCTCCATTGTTGACCTCCAAAAGCTTGCTTTCTCTCAATCCCTCCAATGATTCTTGCTCATTCTTGAGGGAAACAAGAGAGGAGATCTAGATCTACATCTCCACCAATCAATCTCTCCTCTAAGTGAGGGGAGCATATTGGATCTAGATCTTGGGATTCATTTGTTGCTTCCTTGCTCTTCCTCTCATCTTCCTCCATAGCATTAGTTGCTTTGGTGGGATTTGAGAGTGAATTGCTTTGAGCACTTCTTGTGTTCTTGCCATTGCATTAGGTGCATCGGTTTGAGTTCTCCACGGTGATACGTGGATTGAAGTTTGAGAAGCTCATTACTCTTTGTGGTTCTCGTTGCCTCTGGGTTAGTTGTAACCCTAGGAGGCCTTTGTGAGTTTCGGAGCTTTATCTTGTTGCTAAGCTCCGGACATTGTTGGGAGGCTCCAACTCATTGTGGAGTTCCTCAACCTTGGTGTATCGGTTTGGTCAACGCCTTCAAGTCGACCTCATAGTGGAACGAGCCAATCCCTCACGGGTGAAGCTCACGGAGAATAGGGTGAGCACATCGGTGCTATTGGAGTGCCTAGGAGGCTCCACACCCCTCCAACGTAGACGTACTTCCATTGGGAAGGAACTACGGGAAACATCTCCTCGTGTCCACTTTGCGGTTACTTCTATACCCAAACCTTTACTTATGCATTTACCTTTGTGATAGCCATCGAGCTTGAAGTTATCTATATTGCTATCACTTAGTTGTTAATCTTGCTTAGCATAAGTTGTTGGTGCACATAGGTGAACCTAGCTTGTTTAGGTTTTGTGCTTGATAAATTAAACGCTAGTTTTATTCCGCATTTATTCAAGCCTAAACCGTAATTATTTTAAAACGCCTATTCACCCCCCCTCTAGGCGACATCCTCGTTCTTTCAATTGGTATCAGAGCCAGGCTCTCTTTATTAGGCTTCACCGCCTTGAGAGTAAAGATGTCGTTTAGAGACTTAGCAAATGATCCCACTTTCATATTCGATGGCACAAATTATGATGTTTGGAAAATTCGCATGCTTAATCTTTTTCGGGTGTATGGCCCAAAAATGGAGAGAATTGTAGATATGGATTTTCCTCCTCCAAAGGATCTCCAAAAGTTATCTTTAGAGGATGAGGAAAACTCTTATCTCAATTCTCTAGTATCTCATGCTATTGTTGTGTTTTGAGCAATGTAGTTCTTGAGTCAATCATGCCTTTTCGGAATGCTCATGATTTATGGACAAAGCTTCAAGACAAATATGATGTGTCCAATATTATTGAGGATGATTGTTCTCCCTCCACTTCCGGGCGTGATGAGTTCTCAACTTCCTCTACTTCACCAACATGTGGTAAGCCACAACCTAATGAGATGGTGAGTAGTGGTAGGCTTTGCAACAATGGTAGTAAACTTACCATTGATGATTCTTTACCTCAACATTGTTGCAATGATCTACCTTTGGACTTAAACACATCTAGCACCATACATGCTTTACATGCTTGTGTTGATAGTCCTTGCATATCATGTGAAATTGTTTGTCTAAATCTCATGATGATATGCTTGCTTTATCTTGTTGCCATACTCAAATGCGTGTGTTTCCTCTATTCCGTTGGTCACTAACATTGTAGAGGAAACCCAACTTCCTATGGAACAAGATGTGTACTTGAGTGGTGCCTCAAGTAATGTTTCATCTTCATCGACCATCTTTTGCCTTATGGCTAAGGATCAAAGGTATCTCCTACTTTGAACCCCATTGAATCGATGATGATGTTAATAATGAAGAGAATGATATTGTTGATTCTCTAAATAAGAAAGGTGAAATTGTCTTTCATGCTTTGAGTAAAAATAAAAATGCTCGCTCTAACTTCATGGAAATCTGGCTAATGCTATTGAGCAATAAACTTATTTATGAGCATGAGGACACCATTGTGGAAATGGAAGGTCGTGAGCGACACCGATGAGATCGGGGATCTTTCTATTGCTCTTAATGAAGAGCAAGAGCGTAGAAGGATCCTTGAGGAAAAACTTTGTAGTCTTGAGGAATCTTATAGTTTAGACTTTTCTAAATTAAGAAAGATCATGCTCTTGCTCTTTCTAATGTCCTCAAATCTAAAAATGATGATGCTTGTGCTACTAACTCTACTTATTGTGAAGCATCCATATTGAAGGAGAATGTTGAGCTAAGGGCTCAACTTGAGTTGCTAACAAGCAATTATAGGAAATTGGAAGAAAGTCATGAAAAGCTCTCGAGCTCTCATAATGATCTTCTAGTCTCCCATGATCGGCTAAAGTTAGCTCATGAGGCTATTTCAACTAAGGTAACATCTTGTGAGCCTCATGTGGACAATGGCACAACTTCACTCAAAATGTTATATTGCCATGTGCTAGTCCTAGTAGTTCATCCACTCATGATATTTCTACATCTTGTGATGAATTACTTTCCATGCCTTGTTGCTCTAACAATGAAGCATCTACTTCCTCTAGTACTTGTGTTGAAACTAACCATGTAGAGGAGATCAAAGAGCTCAAGGCGCAAGTCACTTCTTTGAAGAAAGACTTGAAAAGGTCATTTGGGAAGTCGCACTTGACAATATGTTGAGTGTGCAAAAATCCCCAATGACAAGAGTGGACTTGGATTCAACTCCGATGTTAAGAAGAAGTCCAACATTAAGAAGAAGCACAAGACCATCAAGAAGGGCCTAGAACAAGTAAAAGATTCGGCCAAGATTGTTTGCTTCAAGTGCAAGATTGAAGGGCATCATGTGAGATCTTGCCCAATGAAGAAGAAGCATTTAAGTGAGAAGCAACAAGGGAAGCGGCCTCAAGTTCATACTCAAGTATCCAACGTTGAAGAAAGGCCACTTCCCAAGGAGAATCAAGCTAAAGCTTCTCAAGTTGAGAAATCAACTAAGAAGAAAGGTGGAAGTAGATGTTGCTATCTATGCCGCGAGAAGGGACATCTTGCTTCTTCATGCACTAACGGTACCTTATCCAACCCAATCATAATTGATGATGTTTACTCTCTTGAGAAGGATAAGGTTGGCAATGTGTTTGCCAAATTTGTTGGTACTCAAAGTGGTGTCAAGAAAAGAACCATTTGGGTGGCCAAGCCTATTGTGACTAACCTCTTAGGACCCAACTTGGTTGGGGACCAACAAGCTAAAACTTGATCAATAGGTGTTGATGGAGGGCTTTGGAGACTTGGCTACATTATGAAGAATTAAGGGATCTTCATCAATCATATCTCTCAAGCCAAGTCATTTGGATTTTCATATCTCTATCTTATATCCAACGTGCCTCCTTGCGGTAACGTGTATTTAAATTATATATACATTGAAAGTTGCTTGCCCCTTGCATGTGTTTGGTTTTGTACCTTGCATGTGTTTGACTATGATGTGCCTACCACTTACCTATCTTGAGTAATCTAGTGTGTGTATGTTGGTTTGCACATCATGGTTGTGTGTGTTTGTGTTGAGCCTTATTGCTTCTTGTTTATCTTAATTGGCTCTTTGAGAGTTTAATGGACTTTCCCATTTTGGGGAGTGATATGCTTTCGGCACGTCACAATCCTAAAAATGTGTATACATGAGGAATACCACTTAGTGTTGATATATCAATATTATCTAGTCTCTATGTGGTATGTCATGCTCATGAGAAATTCGAATTCTAAATGTCCATTAACTATCTCTATTTGGTTTTTGTTTGCCTCTTGTTGAAAACAAATGGATTATCACATTATGGGGGAGTAATAAGCATTGTGCATATTACGAACCTAGAAAATGTGAACAAGTGAGGTTTTGCCACTTAGAATTGATATTGTAAATTATCTTGTTCCTATGTGGCATGTTTCTCAAACAAGTTCCATATTTGCCTATTCGCTCTTGCTTTGAGAATATGATCTCGAATATCTTTGTCATTTACCACCGAGAATTATCTCCATACATTACTTGTCTTTACAAGTGATAATCTTATTTGTGGTAAAGTATATTGATCATATTTACTTTGGTTTTTTCTTAATTGCCTTATTTATTGCCAAGGATTAGTTTTGATCAAACTTTCTTTTGTCTTCCTTGACCTTTGGATCCTCTTGCTCTACTCATGTTGTTTTGTGCTTTCCTTAAAATAGGAAAAGCCGTGATCCCATTCTTGTGCATTTACATTCAAAGTCATACTTCTAAGATAATGCACTATTCTTGGGGGAGCTATCCTATTTTGAGTAGAACACCATCTTTAAATTGGTATTGGATCTTATTGCTTTCCTTGAATATGACTAGTGTTTGAATAATATTATGGAGTGTGATGATCCCATTTGTGTGCATTTTGCATTCCAATGCAAGATCATAAATAATGCACAAATCTTGGGGGAGCTATCCATATGCTTTAGAACATTATTTGTCTTAATTGCTACTTGATCTATTTTAAATTGGTGTTTGAGCCCGATGACATGTCTCGTGGAAAGACAAACCTTTTTGTCTTGGTACTTTGTGCCATCATAGAAAGTGTAGAGGGTTGTAGCGCCCGACCAGACTGCTATACAGAGATGCTGTGTGTCACGGTTACGCGATACAACCGGAGGTTACGGGTTTACCAATCCCGGCCAAAACCTTTGGCAGGCGTTGCTCGGAATAACCGGCAACGCAACACCCCGATTGATGCCGTAACACAGGCACAACCCTCAATGCATAATAGAGAGATCAAGACTTGTGGAACAACTGGCACGTCACAGACTCTATGACTCAAAGCAGTATAGTTCAACTCTTATAATAGAGAAAGATAGCAAATATTACAACCAGGGGTCACAGACCCAACATTACATCATGCGGAAGCGAAATAAGTTGTTCTAAACAACAAGAACCAAATTATGGCCTAAGAGGCCTATAGATAAACATTCCCGCGCCAGCTGTCCCGGGATGTCCTAAGCTGCCACCTGGGAACCCCAGACTACTCGTCGACGTCCACATAGAACCCACCTTTAGCGTCGGTGAAGTCCTCCACTGAAAATTAACAAACGACGTTGAGTTCGACGAACTCGCAAGATTAATTAGAGCTACTAGCTCGATGATTGGCTTTCAAAGGTTTTATGGCTATTTTGCATAAAGCTAGTTTTCTTTAGAAAAGACATAACTCCATGGCATCGACTAATCAGAATAGTTTTTAAAAAGGGGTAAGAAGTAAACTCTTTTCTTCTGATCACCCTTTTTCATCATCAACCACCTTCATCACTGTACCTGTTCTTCAAAGGCACCTCCTCGAATCACCCTCGAGGAAGTCAACCTTGCATTCTTGGTAGTACCTTTAGTACTCAGGTTTTAATCATTCCGTTCGCGTTTTTCTATGGTCTCTGAATCCGTCACCAAGTCGTCCATAACCGCGGACACGGCTTTTCGAAAAGATTTATCCCTGCAGGGGTGTACAATGTGAAAGTCGCCAGGCTTCCGAGGGCCCTCCCAGCTTCTTATCCATGCGTACCGTCCGGCCCATTGCCTAGCTCTTAGCTCTCTTCCGGGGAAAGCCGGCTGGGTGGGAGCGGCTACAACCTTTACCTCGCTTAAGACTAACCCAGGATCATCAGTGGCGGTAGGACAAGAGGTGCCTCCAACACCCTGTCCCGCGGCCACTTATTTTCCTGACACCACCATCCTAATCTCAATCTTGGCCACCATCTCAACGCACGCGCAAATGGAAAGCCAAACTAGAGGACCCTCGGCTAGTCCGCCACAAGTTAGTCGGTCGATGAGGTTCCATATGCCCACGCATGGTTGCACGCTCAACTTGGCTCGTAGGCGAGAACTCGCAACTAGTCGGCGAGAACGAGACGACCCACCACATTCCCCGTGGCCTCTCATCCACGCCTTTAAGCAATTTATTATCCATCACCACCATTTTCCATCACATCCGGCCATTCCATCACTGTTCCAACAATGAAACGTCCACCGGACATCTAAGCAATTAAACTAAGCATGGCTAAGCATATACATAGCAAGTATACTTATCTCGGGCCAACACTTCAATCATATGGATATTAGGAAGGATACATGTAATGGCAACAGATTTCTAATGCAACTGTAGGATACTCTACTCCAAGCAGAAGACATTTGGAACCGAATGCAATATTATAGTGGGGGAAATAATTGCGGAAATATAGGAGGAGACATGCTCAGATGGGGGATTACGCTTGCCTTGTTCAGCGGGCTGGTAATACGGTTCGTCGGGGTATTGCGGTGGAACCCCGACTGCTCGATCTATCGATGCATAAAAACACCGGAAATACAACAATCAATAATCACACAAGCAAAACAGGTGCAATGCACAAACACATGATGGCATGACATTTTAATGCACTGAAATTTAACTAACAAGTTAAATGGGGTGCAAAATAATTATTTCTACAAGAGGAGATAAAGCCCCATATTTAATTTAATGTTTTCCTTACTTCCTAAAAAGGTGCAGTACTACAAATGTGTTCAAACATGCATGGAAATGATGTTAATGGATGGTCCATATTATTCTGAACATTTTGATATATTAAACACCTTTTTCTGATAAGCCATTAAAAAGTTATTGCATTTTCAGAATTTGATTTAATGCTGCCATTTTAGCAAATCATTTTAAACAACATTAAAACTAATTATCCATGTTTGGAAAAACAGGTGGAACATGAAGTATATTTCTTGATGAACATTTTGATAGGTCAAACATCATTTTTGGATCATTATTTTTAAAGTTATTGATTTTCCAAAACTGCTTTCTTTTCTGCCATTTTTAGTATTTCATTTGAACAAAGCATAAAATTAAATCAATTCTGCCCAAATAAAATACCATGGTGTAAAGTTTGTTAAGACAAACATTTGACATCTTATTTGCTCAAATTGGAATTACAGAACAAAAGTTATGAATTTTAAGAGATTCACTTTTATTAGTCATTTTCTGTAATTCTTTAATAAGTGCAAAATTTATAACAGAACAGTTGTACGTAATTGATACTAACAGATAGAGCTGCTCAAGATCTACACATGGAAATTTTAATCACTGCATTTGGAGCATTTTTGATTTGTTGTGTATTTTACAAGTTAATCATTTGAAACTGCTTCTCTGTTTTTCAGTTTTTATTTTACAGGAAATGTTGCCGAGACGTTTTTCACCTACGAGGTACCCAGCCACAGAGGCTGACGTGCGGGCCCAGGGCCAGGTCAGCAGCCACGCGGGCGGCCACATCAGCGCGCAGTCCAGTGGCCAGGTTGACCAAGGGGATGCGCGGACTGGCGCGAGCACGGCGGTGACCACGGCGTCGCGCACGGCCTCGACGGCACAGCGAGCTACAGCGCGAAGGGGGAGGGAAGGGGATGTCGGGAGGACGGCACACTCACCCTTGACGCGTGGGAAGCGACGGCGAGGCGGAGGTGGACCACAGAGGTGGCGCGAAACGCGGCGGTGCTCGGACGGCCGCGGGGAAGACGGAGATGGCGGCGTCAATTCGTGGATCCTCTCATCGATTCCTCGGGCGGTGAAGGAGAGGAGAACACGGCGGAGAGACTGGTGGGCATCGATCTGTACGGGGTGCTCTCAATCGTCGGCGACGAGCTCGGTGGCCGGCGGCTTGGTTTCGGCCATGGGGGGGAAGGAAACGAGAGGGAGGGAGCTGGGGAGCGAGTGAGGCGGGGGAGAGGCAGAGGAGCGTCGACGGGGGGGCTCCTTATCCTTCTTCGAGCGGCAGGAGGGCGTGGGGGGGGGGTTCCGGCGAGGCATGGCAGGGCGTCGTGGGGGGCCTCCAGCGCGCCCGGCAATGGCGCGGCCTGTCCACCGGGAAGACGACAGCATTTTTGCGAAAATTCCCCTGCATTCCTTTTTCCTTCACAGCTAGGTCCTTTTCTGTTCCTTTATTTTCTTTTCTAAAACCAGTAGCTTCCAGAGATTTTATTGAGGTACTTAACTCATTTCAAAAATTATGAAAATATTTGGGCAGCCTCCCCATATCATGTAGAGGCTCCACAAAAATTGGCGTCTCAAAATAAAATCTTCTGAGCAACTTTTGTGCATTGGTTCTGAATATGGCATTTTTCTTAATTACCAATCTATAATACTTTAGAATTTTTAAAGCAAGTTCAAAATATTATTTTTGAACTCTTGGAACTTCCTTGACAAATATTTTAGGTCACAACTTTTGTTCAACTACTTAACATCATTTCACTAGAATGGTTGTTTGTTTCAAATGGACAACAATTATGCATGGATGCCATGATGCATGGGAGGAAAGAAAAGTGAAAATTTGGTTCAAATTTTACAATACCAAAAGTGGGCTGTTACAAGGGTTTGGTCTATTAGTTGGAATCTTTTCTCTCTTTGGAATTTTTTATCTCATTCCTTGATTATCTTTCATTTGGTATCTTTCTCAATCATGTGTTGATTTGGGTTTTGATATAATTTGGACAATTCTCTTGCATGTCACACTTTGGTGTGCCCTCTTGGTATTCTTTGTATTTTGTCCAAATCTTGTCTTCATTTGGTTCTTGAAGGTCTTGACATGCATATTTAATTCATGTATAAATTATGGCATGTTTACTTTCTTTGATCCAATATATCGGGTAAACTCCACTGAATCCTAAATCGGCTAAGATGTGCATGAAATTCAATTTCATATCCATATGCACATATTCATGTGGAGTTTGTCCTATGTATTGTAGTTTCCTAACTATTTCGGACCCAATATGTTTGGGGACCTCTTTGTACTTGAATTGTGTTTTAGGCACTTCGGAGATGCATTGGATGCCTTGTCTCATTCATAAGGAATGTGCTCTCACCATGTGCTTATTGAAGCCAAGCTATGATGATCGTGATTGCTAATCTTCTACATCACTAATGCCATCTCGGTAACAAGTATCTACCTCATGCATACATTTCTTGCATTCAACCTTGTGTAGGTTGCATCTTGGCATGATTCCCTTTGTTCCTTGTGATACTTGTTTCCTTTCTCAAAGCATCTCAACTATCCCTTTTCCCTTGTGGTTATTTTGTGATGCCTTTGATGAGTTTGTGTTGGAAGTCCTTTTATATCCTTTAAGATAATTTTGAGCTATGTGCTTTGCTTTTAAGCAAAGATCTTAATGGTGTATATATGACTTCCTCTTGGGTATCATGTTCTTCTCTTTAGTAACTATTTTGTGTGTGCATGTTTCTTTGTGGATGTATATCATATGATTGTTATCTACTTAGAAATCTATACACATGAGAACTGTTACATCCCAAATTGATATCCTATTTTCTTTGTGTCCACCTCTTTTATGCTTTTTGATCCTTTGGTGGCTACGAAAAATATTTGCCTTATGAGTGCTTGTATTATTTTATTGGATTTTGTGCACTCATTTTAATTTGGTTTCTTTCTTGTTTTGTGTGTGTTGAAATGACATGCTTTGATCCATGATCATCATTCCTTTGAGACTATGGTGATGCTCTATGCTCACCTATGATGTACTCTTATAGAAGGCTTTGCTTTATCACACACACACATCATTTGGTTGAGCAAAAAGCTTTCAAATGTTCTCTCATTTGGATTTTTTTTGTTTGTTCTTCTAGTTGATGCTCAACTATATGATTGTTGCAAGTGATATGCCTTGTTTTATATGCATTCTCTCTTGCACGTGTTTTATATTTCAAAAGCTTATGGGGGAGTGATGATTCCATCTTTGTGCACGTGATACTCAATACAAGTTTCTAAATAGTACATGATATTGGGGAGCTCCTCTATTTTCTCTCGAAACATTGTTTTGTTCAAATCATTGGTCAATTGGATTTGGGATCTTTGATTGCATGTTTCATTCGTTGAAACCTTTTTTTACCTTATCATCCTTTTGCAATCTTTGATCCTCAATATAATTTGATCTCCCTCCATCTATTCGTCATTGGATATATGCATTTGATTTCACTCATATCTTGAGAAATGCATACTTTATGGGGGAGCCATTATTATATTGGCCTTCTAACCTTTTCACCAATTTCGGCAATGGATGCCAATGGGGGAGAAGTTTAGAGGGTTGAAGGGATTTTGGTGTTATGCTTTGGTTTCGTTCTTAAGCATTTGCCGGTTCTTGCTCATGCATCCTTGCTTATTCCTTTGCATGGTTGCATAATTCATTATATAAACCTCGTAAAAGGGATTGTCATCAATTACCAAAATGGGCGAGATTGAAAGAGCCTGGTGCCCCCATGTGTGGTTTTGGTAATTAATGACAATCCTCATGGACTAATGTTTGCATTGATATATCCTTAGATCTTGTCCATAGGAAAAGGTTGGAGTTCATGTGTTGCACTCTAGAAGATTATAAGATGACCAAGATCTTATTTAAGTGTTTATATGAAGAATGGTCATGTGTAGAGTTGAGCATATTACTAGCATGCCTTGAAGAATATGATGCGCGGATATTCATGTTCACCTTCAAGACATCATCTTTGTGAAGAGAGAAGGAAAGATACAAGTTGATCAAGGCTAAGTGCAAAGAGTGGATTCAAGTGATCAACACACAAAGCTACATGTTGTACCATGTGGGATCTTGTGATCCAATGGTATGGTAAGCAATTGTCTATATAGCTTTGTGAACTAACCCATATACTTGTGTGCGTGTGGAGTATCTATGTGGGGTTAGGTATCTTCCCATGGGCATGCATCAAAGGAAGATTCCATATAGCCCATGGCGGATGACGTCAAGCGGTGGTCGTCATCAAGATAATGGCCAAGTGAAGATATTCCTAAAAGTGGCTCTCCCATATTGTGTATGGGGGAGCATTTCACAAGCCTTCACCAAGCGGAGCGCAATCAAGAAAGGTGATCCAACTTGAGGTGATCAAGATTGTCATCATCTAGCTCAAGTGGATTGTGCAAGGCAAAGGTATGACCTTGATAGGGTTTCTATTTTACCTGTCTCATGGTGTTAGTGAGAGACCGGATTATAGGATAGATGTCACACTTTCAAGAGGAGCTCTCGAATGAGTAACTTGATCGTATTGTTCGGAGAGAGCTCAAACCTTTGCATACTTGGCATCATCTTTCTTGGTTCTTATTTGGCCTTCCTCCATGTGTGGTTTTAGAGCTTGTCATGATCTTCAATACAAACTCAGGTTTATCAAAAACGGATTTCATATGGAAAACCTATTGCGTTTTTGATATTGAAGGTTTACCGATATGTATTTTATAAGGAGGGTTAATCTTTCCACATTTGGTTTTATGATTCATTATTGGACTATGATGTTTCTCTGTATAATCTTGAAGTGCTCGTTGTTGTGATTCCAACGAGCCAAAGATCATCAAAAACGGAGTCCGGATGCAAAAGATATTGTCGTTTTGGTGTTTGGTTTTCGTGCTGTTTTCTAGGGGGCGGTACTACCACCCTGGTACCGCTCTAGGTACCGCCGGAGCAAACAGAAGCATGTTTTCAGCAGTACCAAAAGCGGTTGTACCGCTGCCCGGGACGGTAGTACCGCTACCTGGAGCCTGTTTTCTTGTCCTAACTTCCTAGGGGGGCGGTAGTACCGCTGGGTCTAGCGGTAGTACCGCCACGGCGCGAATCTGCACCCAACGGTTGGATTTTTGGGTGACCTATTTAAGGGGCCTTCTTCCTCAATGGTTCCCCAACCTTTCTTGCAAGTTTTGCCCTCCATTGTTGACCTCCAAAAGCTTGCTTTCTTTCAATCCCTCCAATGATTCTTGCTCATTCTTGAGGGAAACAAGAGAGGAGATCTAGATCTACATCTCCACCAATCAATCTCTCCTCTAAGTGAGGGGAGCATATTGGATCTAGATCTTGGGATTCATTTGTTGCTTCCTTGCTCTTCCTCTCATCTTCCTCCATAGCATTAGTTGCTTTGGTGGGATTTGAGAGTGAATTGCTTTGAGCATTTCTTGTGTTCTTGTCATTGCATTAGGTGCATCGGTTTGAGTTCTCCACGGTGATACGTGGAGTTGAAGTTTGAGAAGCTCATTACTCTTTGTGGTTCTCGTTGCCTCGTGGGTTAGTTATAACCCTAGGAGGCCTTTGTGAGTTTCGGAGCTTTATCTTGTTGCTAAGCTCCGGGACATTGTTGGGAGTCTCCAACTCATTGTGGAGTTCCTCAACCTTGGTGTATCGGTTTGGTCAACGCCTTCAAGTCGACCTCATAGTGGAACGAGCCAATCCCTCACGGGTGAAGCTCACGGAGAATAGGGTGAGCACATCGGTCCTATTGGAGTGCCTAGGAGGCTCCACACCCCTCCAACGTAGACGTACTTCCATTGGGAAGGAACTACGAGAAACATCTCCTCGTGTCCACTTTACGGTTATTTCTATACCCAAACCTTTACTTATGCATTTACCTTTGTGATAGCCATCGAGCTTGAAGTTATCTATATTGCTATCACTTAGTTGTTAATCTTGCTTACCATAAGTTGTTGGTGCACATAGGTGAACCTAGCTTGTTTAGGTTTTGTGCTTAATAAATTAAACGCTAGTTTTATTCCGTATTTATTCAAGCCTAAACCGTAATTATTTTAAAACGCCTATTCACCCCCCCTCTAGGCGACATCCTCGTTCTTTCAACCAGGTGACCTTCCGGGATCACCCCTCGCCCGGAGAACAAGGCGGGATACCCGCGGGTCCGTGCGCCCGGCAGGAGGCCAGGCGCGCCCGGGTCCTCCATCCGTACCGCTGAGAGGATAAGATCACCAGCTCGCTGGAAGCTGGTGGAAGACTTGGGCGCCAAGATGAAGGCCGCGCCCTGGTGACGTTGCCACGAGCATAGTTGGTGGGGCGGACAGGCTTTGTCCGTCCCACCTTTTCCAAGGGCGGACGACCACGGCGCCCTCCAGAGAATGCTTGGAGGAGAGGACGCCACGTCTCCTCCAAAGACCGCCGAGGGGTTTTCCCGCCAAAACCCTTCACGCCCCTCGCGTGCCCAGGTCGGATCCCCTTAGCCTATAAACGGAGGACCATGGCACCGGAGAGGGGGAGGAGGGAAAAAGAGGAGAAGAGCAAGATAGAGCTCAGGCAAGACTAGACTAAGGTTCGGAGGGTAGAGAGAGAGGTGATCTCCCCAGGGCAGGATCTGCTCTTCGTCTACCTCCGGCCGAAACTCTGTCGGGTTCAACCCAGAACACCCTTGTACACTACACCATGATGAATATCTCAATCCAGACATGCAGGAGTAGGGCTTTTAGCCTCCGGGCGGCCTGAACCTGGGTAACTCCGTGTGTCTTTCTGTGTTGTTTGCCCTCGCCCCCGACGAAGAACTTGGCGACCTTGCTCCCGGGTAAGGCGTCTTCCAGCCTCCTTCGCGCCCTGTGCCGGACCTAAAAAGGGGGTACCTTCTACTCCCGGTGTCCGTCACCCGAGACACGACATCTGGCGCGCCAGGTAGGGGGCGCAAGCGTTGGATTCGTCTTCTTCTTCATCAACCTCAAGTTCTGCGTCAAGTTCATCGACAAGTTCTACGTCATGCACTTCGTCCGGGATCAGATCTGAGTCGAGCTCTCCGACCGTCTCAAGACCTTCGTTGAGCTCTGCGTTCGCGGCAGATTCAACAGCCTGTTTCTCGTCCACGACGGAAGTTGCCCTGAACTCTTCTTCTCCAAAGAGGTCATCAGCACCCTCCAGCCAAGGTGGACGGTCGCCTCATCAGCAAGCGGGAAAAATGTCAGGAACTCGGGAGGTCCTTGGTGAGCCAGCAAGTCAGTCAAATCGGAACAGCTGGGGCTAGGGGAAGCTCTGGGTGCAGCCCGAGCGCTTCTCTCTTTCCCACCAGATCAGTGCAAGAACGATCTCCGTGCGAAGGCATGGATCGCTAGCTTGGAAAGTCTGTTGAACTATGCTCACCAATGTCACGCTCCCACGAGTTCTGCACCAACTATCGATGCTGGCACCACCTTCCCTGCACCAGCACTGCCGGAGGAAGTGCGACCCGAAGATCCTCATGGCAAGAAGCCCATGGAGTCTCTCCACGAAGGCACTGGCCAGAGCTCCAGTCCCTGGCGGCGCTCCCGGGAGGAAATGGAGGAACAGGCGGGCCCGCACCTCCGAACCTGCTGCACACCATACCCGGTGACCATCCTCGATCTCTATCGCCTGGAACAAGAGATGGAGGAGACGCTGCATCATTACATCTGGAGGTTCCGGGGCGTCGTCGACCGCATTCCCCCGGCTGATCTCCGAGAAGTCTCCGTAATCACTGTCTTCCACGTCAACGTCCGCAACCTGAAAATGTGCGAGAAACTGAGCCTCCATGCTGTGGAAACATTGGAGGACTGTGGAACATAGCTGACTGATGTGCCAGAGGAGAGGAAGCTCTCAACCTTCCTCCCCGCCAGACTCGCTGAAACATGTCACTGCAAGATGTACCTGGAAGTATCAAGTTACCAATCCAAGGGTCTTGTGATCAATAAAAGATAAGTGCTCCTTGAGCAAGTCCTCTCTGTGTATAGCTATCTATTTTGCGGGTATAAAACATGTGTAAAAATCGGGAACGTGGCTCGACCGTCGAGCGAGCACTCATGGGGTAGCGACTCTCCCGGGGGTAAAAAGTGGTGCGAGACCTGATACTTCCCGGGGATGTGCGTGCCAACAGAGTGAGCGGCCTTCTGGGAATCGGTAGGGCTTGTGAGCACATTCCTGACCGGTCAGGGCCTCACAGGTAAGCTTACATCCCGAAGGATCCCTCAGAAAGACGTGGAGACAGTAAAAACATGCTAAGCTCAGTAAAAATACTCGCAAAGTAGAGTAGCAAAGCAAGTTCTAGCATATTACATCCAAGTTTTGGAGTCAAAGCATGAAATCTGACTCAGAATTTTATTACATTTGGGGCGCGAGGTGCTCAAATGTTTTGCAGGACATCTAACAGCGCGAGAACATGTTCGTGGCAATTGCGGTCGCGGGAGCATTCACCGCCTGGCGGGAATCCTCGGAAGGGGACGATGCCGCGAAATTCGGCATGACGGCACCCGGGTTGGCCTCCCGGAACGCCGCCATCGCTGAAGCTGCTCTCAACTTGCTCGCCTCGTGCTTATCGCCAACTAGTTGGATGGCCATCTTGTTCTTGAAGGATCGAACGTCGACATCAACCTTCATGATGAACTCCTGACAAGGGGCAAGCTCTGGCAGTTCGGCTCCAACTTTGGAAGTGCAGTGCCCAGTTTCAGCCGCTCCACCCGGATCGTAGCCTCTTGGCAGGCTTCCGCAATCTTGGTAAGACCTTCCTGATTGGAGCGGCGAAGCTCCGACAGTTCAGTTGATGCTTGGGAGTTGGCCTGGGCCAGCTCCTGGTTGTTCTCTTTCAACGTCGCAAGCTCGTCGTTCAGTGTCTTCATTGACTCTTCGAGTTCAGATATCTTCTGGCCATCTTTCTCAGCCTGCTGCTGCAAAGCGCGGACGGACTCTTGCTCCTGGTGGAGGGTCTTCTTGATATCCTCGATGATCTGGTTGTTTTCTCTTCCTTAAGCTGGCGGCTCGTGATCTCCTTGTCCTTGGCCTCGAGCGCCTCCTGGTGGAGGTCAGCGACATCTTTCAACGTCGCTCTGTTACCTGCTCCAGCTGCAGCTTCTGGCTTTCCAAGGATTTAACCTTTCCAGCCAGCTCGTCCTCCCGGGACGCCAATTGCAGCTCCCTCTCCGCCACAGCCTGCTCGCGTCAGTTGTACTCAGCTTTCCGCTCTGCACCTTTCTGCTCAAGGGACTCACGTAGGCTGGAAACTTGAACCGCGAGGCGGTTGAGCTTACCCATTCCCCTCTGGATCGGATCTTTCGCTTTCCCAATCGCCTCCGCAATGGCTGCCTCACGACCGTTGTACTCCTCTTCCAATTGATGCATTCCGTGGAGAATGGCGTCCATGGCGCTTTCTCCGCTGATAATGATCTGGGGAGCCACCTCTGAAGAGCTCCCCGGGGCACTGGCAGCTTTCGAACGTTTGGCAGTGAGGTCCTCCTTGATCCTCGTCAACTCGGCGATCTCTTCACTGGCTCTCGAATCCGTGGAGAAATTGGTGAACGTCCTCAGAATCTGCCCGGTCATCAGCGAGCTCTCCAGCAAGTCAAGGGAGACCTCGGGACCCGGCGTGTCACTGCGGTTTTGGCCTGGAGCAGGGGTCATAGTTTGGGTCCCAGCCGCGCGTGAGCTGGGCGCGCCTTTGGACACCTCTTGGCCATCCGAAGGAGTAAAGGAGGGCGGCTTTTCTTGGCTGGCAACGCCAAGCAGGTCACCCGGGGAAAAGACATTTGCCACAGAAGTATCTGGAAACAAGAAAATGTCAAGCATATTGGAGACATGAAACAAGAACGGCGTAGCCCGTGAACCTGAGTATACCTGCTTGCTCCGGCGGACTAGCGTCTGGACCTTCTCTAGGGAGGGACGGGGAGGCCACAGTCGCGCTCCCCACCCCGCTCCCGCGATGACCATCAACTTCCGCCAATGGGGGAGGGAACATCCCTCCGCCATAAGCTCCGAAGCGAGTAGCGGTGTCATCTTCCGCTGCGTCGCGCCGCCTTTTGCTGGTCTCCAGGGAAAGTGAGCCCCTGCACCGACACATGGTCACTTTCCTTGGGGAGGAGAAAAATACAAAAAGTTGGAAGAAGTTTGGGGAAAAGCTTACTCCCGGGCGCGCTTGCTCCCCAAGGACATCGGCACCTCCGCAGACCCGGCGGAGGAGGCGTGGGGGCTCTGCTGATGCTCGCCCGGAGAAGTGACTGGTCCCGCCATAGGAGGCGAACGGTGGGGGGACACCCTTGGCCGGGGGCCAAGACAAAGTTGGTCGCGGCGATCTCCTCATCCATGAGGTCACCATCGCCGCCTACCACCTCTGCGGGCGGGAAAAGAATGGTTGCCCCCAGATTGGGGACCACGGCGGTCTCCAGAGAGCGGAGCAGGGAAGAAATCTTCTCCTCCGCGTCCTCACCATCGTCGCCATCTTCGTCGCCATCGCCGTCTTCACCATCGTCTTCATCGTCGCTGCCATCATCGTCGCCAGTGGCGATCTCGATCCCATCGCCACCGTCTCCGTCATCAGAGCCAGCGGATTCCTCCCCGGATTCCTCTTCTTCGCTCTCTTCTTCAGACTCAGGGAGTTCTTCTTCCTCGTCGGAACTGGAGGGAGCCTTCGCCTTCCGGGTTGACGTCCTAGTAGGTTTGGGCCCGTGGTCAGAGCGGCCCACAATTCCGAGGGCATTGCAAGTCGGCATTGACTTCAGAATCTCTGCCTTCTCTAGGTCGTCACACAGGGGACGGAATCCTGCCGGCAGATTGTACTTGACATCCCGGGTAAACATCCCGATCATGTTGTCCCGGAGGAGGGCGCGGTCCATATCAGGACTCCTCAGACGAGATGGGTCCAGGGGACCCTGGAAGTCCCAAGCTGGGTGTGGCCGCTTCTGCAGAGGCGCCAGGCGATTGCGAAGGAAGTGGGCAACAATGGCAGCTCCGGAAACTCCTTTCTCGCGAAGGAGCTTGAAGCGTGCAACCGCAGCCGCAAGGTCGTCATCCGGGAGGTTGACGCACCTCTAGGTCTCCAGGCTCACCGGATGTTCCGTCTGTTCCTCCAGGAATGACAGAGCTTCTGGCACCTCGACCAAGAACCAGCGTTGCCTCCACTCATCCCACTTGGACTTATTGGCAAGTGAGGGTAATTCAGCTTGACCTTCTGGTGAAAACAGAAGGTGACACCACCCCCCATCCAGCCATCTTTCCCGATGCGGGGGTAGAAGAAGTGGCGGAACAGAGCCACGGATCGCATCACCCCGACGAACGCTTCGCAAGCATAGGCGAAAACTGTCAAATCCAAGATCGCGCCCGGGGTCAGATGCAGAAGCCTCAACCCATACGCGTGCAAGATCTCTAGAAAGAAATCTGAGAAGGGAGGAAGAGTCCCATCAGCATGAAGCCGTCAAAAATTGGGATCTGCCCAGGCGCCCTGGTCTCCGAAGGTGGGAAAACCTTCGTCGGCACTCGAGCAGGAGCATCAGGCGCCTCGTCGGACTCCATCACTCCGAGGTGCCTGGCCTTCCGCATCATCTCGGCGTTTTCAGCATAGTCGCTCGGGAACAAGGCCTGCTGCTTGCGAAGCTCAGCCCGCTCGGCGCTGCGCTCCGATCTCCGCCGCGCCCTTTCGGATCTAGGAGACAGCTCATGCCTCAAGAGTGACACTAGTACAGAACGACATATCGGATACCCCTCTATGGAAACGGCACGAGTTAGGCGACGGAGAATAGCGCTTTCCGCGTGAGAAAACCCGCCGCTAGGCCGCGTCCCGTCCTTCATAGGCAACGGTCGCGAATTATTAACCGTTGCCGATATGTTGGTAACGGAGTTTCTTGTGACTCCATGTGCGATATGTTCTTCAATGGCATCGGACATTTGTATACAACCGTTGGCGAGGTTGCGTATATAAAATTCCTTTTTTTAGCACTATCTTGGATATTATAAAAGAATGTCGATTCGCCCTTGTTCCTCTGCTCCAGCTTGTTTTTACTCCGCACTCGTGTCCTCCATGGCCAAGAGCATGAGCTTGTCGGGGAGATCGAATGCGTCCTCCTCCTGCGCCGCGGGGGCCGGGTCAGATCTGCTGCTTGTGAAGTGCGTTTGCTGCCACTGTCAGAACGTGATTCATCGAGTGTTGCGTTCGGATCTGAACCCAGGCCGGATCTACTTCAAGTGTCCAAATCACAGGGTTAGTTCGACGCTTCGACCAGTTTTGATTGATTCTATTCTATGTGTGATGCTGATTTGCCTCTGGATTCGATTTACCATTTGGCAGAGGAGGGGCGAAGAGTATTCTGGGAGCTGTGATTATTTTTTTGGATTGAAGATTATGTTGAGATGCTGCTTGCTAATGGCGTCGAAGTGGAAGCTGCAGAGCTGGAAAATGTAGCCTTGATAGGCAAGAAGGCGAACATGGAGATGAAGCCGCACACTGCAGCAGCTCTAGCTGGTTTGGCATGGAGCCCAACAAACACTTCGACTAAATCTGACCATGTTGTTGCTGTGCGCAAGGAGCGGCATAAAGAAACAGAAATAGCTCAGTTAAATGTTCTTGTGAGCATTGCTAGAATGATTTTGTGTGTTTGTGTGCTGCTGTTAGGTGTGAACTTATATGCACAATGAAAATCAGTAGAATGTATTGGTTCGGATGCAGCTATGCAAATCAGTACAATGTATAAGGTTCGTATGCACTTTGAAAATCAGTATAATGTATTAGGTTCATATGCAGCTATGCAAATCAGTATAATGTATTAGGTTCGTATGCACTTTGAAAATTAGCATAATGTATTAGGTTCGTATGCAGCTATGCAAATCAGTACAATGTATTAGGTTCGTATGCACTTTGAAAATCAGTAGAATGTATTAGGTTCGTATGCAGCTCCAGAATCAATAGCACAGAGTAGTTGTGAACTTGTATCCAATGAAAACGGTTATATAAAATGTACGTTGCCAATTGGGCGCTTATAAATATACTGCCGACAGAGCAAGCCATCAGTCTCATTCTCACTCCCTCACTGTCTATCTTTCAACCCTAGCCGACGCACACTGTAGCTTTTTGCTCTCCTCACTCTCTTATGGCTTCCTCTGCCGGCGCTTCTAGATCCCGCCATCGCAGCCGCGGCTCCAGCGGCCACACCGATCTAGCTGCATCCTTTTGTGATGAGGCAGATTGGGAGGCGGCTGTGATGCGGAAGGTGTGGGAGCGCGTCTGGCTGATCACCTGGGGTGATGCCCCGCGTCCTCTGGGCCAGGCGGAGCTGAAACAGATCATTCATCGAGTGGTGATGCAGCAGTTGTGGCGGATCCGCCATCAACGGAGGCCGATCTGGAGGCCGCCGTCGACGAAGGAGTTGGCCGATCTGGAGGCGCCGTCCACGGTGGAGGAGGTGGCCGATGTGGAGGCGCCGTCCACGGAGGAGGAGGTGGCCGATCTGGAGGCGCCGTCCATGGTGGAGGAGGTGGCCGATCTAGAGGCGTCGTCCACGGAGGAGGAGGTGGCCGATCTGGAGGCGTCGTCCACGGAGAAGAAAATATGAGGTCTAAATCGCTCAGCTCATGAACTAGTTCATCAATTGGTTTTTATATTAGATTGTTCATCAATTGTGCTGTCTCTATATGTCATATTCTGCAGCGGCATAGGCAAGATCTCATGAACTAGGGATGCTCTGTTTTGATATGTGATTGGTATTAGCAACTAATGAAATGTTCTATTGATTTTATATTAGATTGTGAATTATTTCGGTCAATTGTGCTCTGTTTTGATTTGTGATTTGTATTAGCAACTCATGAAATGTTCTATTGGTTTTGTATTAGATTGTGAATTATTTCGGTGACTGATGGCCCTTGACATAGTTACCTGCATCAAAAGAATATGGGTTAGGTTGAGACTCCAAGTGCAGAGTGTATAGTATAGGAAAGACGGTTTTCCCCACGAGGGGTGACTCGAGGGTTTAATATCGAACTCTCGGGGAATCAGTAGTGAAAGATTTATCTTCTTATCCTTCTCTTGAAAACCTACAAAACAAAGTAAATTGTTTGTGCCCTCAACCTCACCAAGTGGTTGTCAAGCACAAGGTGTGAGAATGATATGAAAAGATAATGAATGCAAAACAGTAAATAAATATGCAATGATGATGTAAACATAATGGATGATATTTTTGGGTTTTGTATTGTGAATGCAAGATGTAAAAGTGTTTTTGTATTTTCGGATTTTTAAATGGCAGAAAATGTAAAGTGGATAAAAGTTGTTGGAAAGGTGTTTCTTATGATTAAAAATGGACCGGGGTTCATGGTTTCACAAATGCACTCTCTCTTTAATAAAGTGGTAGACAATGGAACACTAGAATTGACATATGAGATTGCAAAAAAAGGTTTCATGACAAGTTACTAATTATATGGGCATCACGTCCTAACATAGAGATCTTTTGTTTATTAATCTCTCTTATACTCCACCAAGATGCGAACTAAATCATAACACCTTAGTAATTAAGATAAATCAGAGCATAGCATTAAGTTCATGACATGAAGTTAAAATAAGAACATGCTAGATCTAGTCATGGAGTAGTGGCAATGGTCACACCCACATCTCCGGTAGCAAGGTATTTTTCTTTATCCCTAGTGAGGCAACAAAGTAAGGTAAAAACCCAAGTGGATCGCGGAACTTTCTCTCACGTTCACCGCACTAGCCACCCCCCGTTACTCCAACTAATGCACACGTTCCCCCTCACACGCTCTCATACACATGCTTGATCAAACAAGTAAACAAGAACGGGGTACATAATATGCATCTACTTTCATAACTGAAACAAAACTATTGCAATCTCAAACATATATTAACTCATAAAAAGATCCACCACAAAGGTATTACATAGATGACCGTAATCATGTTCAGCAGCTCATACGGTACTAATTAGTGAAGCTCAAGAGAGGAGAGATACATAAGTTACTTCCACAAACCCATAGTCCAGGGGTGGACTACTCCCTCTTCATCATGGAGACGGTGGAGAAGTCGTTGGAGAAGATGGAGACCACGCCGGCAGCGCCCCGCCGGAGTTTTCCCCCTCCAATCTGCAACTCCAGGTCTCTGTTTCGTGGTTTCTGTGTTTCTGCGGCGCTCCTTTCCGAAGGGCGTCGGGGACTATTTTTATAGTCGTTTTTAGGTCAAGACGGAGGCTCGGGAAAAAAGATCGACGGCAACGGAGCCCGAGGCCCAGGATGGGTCCCACGCGGCCAAGGAATCTGGCCGCGTGGGCCCACTCCTTGGCCCTCGGGCCTCCGTTTGTTCGCTTCCTTCGCTCCCACGCTTTGTTCCTTCCAAAAACTGATGCTCGTAAATTTTAGGTCATTTGGACGTCGTTTGGGTCCCTGAAACATCAAAATATAGAAAATAGGGTTTTCTGCCTGTGCAGGGTTAATTCCAGAAAAATAGGGAAACAATGAAATATTCCCAAAATCAATATAAAACAATGATATAACCCTTATATGATGCAAATATGATTGAAATATAAGTAATATAATGCAAAGTTCATGTATGCATTTTACATGCATCAACATCCCCAAGCTTAACCTATACTCGTCCTCGAGTATGAAGGTGATAAAACTAACATGGACTTTGCAATTTAATACTATCAATGGATATCAAAGATGATTACTATTGCTACATAGAGTCAAATGATTCATTCTTCAAAGGAGTAGCAATATACAAGATAGATTATGAAGTGATATCAAATATTCAATGTAAGGATGTTCAATGATAATTCACAAAGTGTAACATAGAAGAAAGTACTATGGACCAAATGTATGCATAATGAAAAGTAAAAACATCCTATAATGGTCATAGAGTATTCTTGTAAATCTGAATATAAAAGGTGGACACTTTGGAAATATATATAAATGAGTAGAGGTAAAACATGAATAAGTTTCATCTAACTTCCAAATGCTTCTACTTAAGTTAATGTTTGCAATGTGGTATTCATTGGTGTCAAGCTCTCATTACCCCTATCATAGCATCTTGAATGGTTAAAGTTTAAAGTGAAAGCAAATATGAGTAGTATGCTTGACAAAGTATGGGTTGAATGTCTCATGCCCCGTGAATACGAGTACCTACACCACGGTGTTACTCAACTTGGGACACAAAAGCAAGTTCAAGTTAAGGTCATTGTAAGTAATATAATAGCGTCATCAAGAGCGTCAACTGGGGTACCTCTTGTCCCAGGACATGGAACAAGCCCATGTCAAAATGACAAGACAAACAAAAAAATGAACAATCTCCACACCCTTTTTATTTACTATTGGTATAGCTTTTTATTGTGGGGTGCATCACTGAAGGTTCACCATAGCATGTAAGTAAATTTCCACCATGAATGATGCATGGCTTAGATTAGCGGCCCAGGCGTCTCTCTAGCCATTTATACAAACTCATTAAACTTACTAAGTTTCCACATTTATTTGGCACCATGATAAGCATCCATAAACAAAAGTACATGATATCAACTAAATATAAAGAGCATGTTGAAAGCTTGCCATGTGACAGCACATATGAGCTAACTCCCAACCAAGACTCTTGTCAAGCTCACAACTTCATAATTTTAATCACAATGGGTCATGTTTATTAAGTGCAATAAAAGTAAAGTGTGCATCAAGTTCGTGAGAGCTCTTTAACCAACTTTTCCCATAACAATCAATAACATAAGCATTTTAATTCAGAAGTATAGATAATACAAAATAACATGATAAACATACTCGGAATAGCATAAAGCTAATAGGTAGATATGGTGGACTCACTGGAAAAACTTTGGTTGAAGGTGTTGGAAAACAAGTTTTTACTTGTTGGAATTTTTGGGCTAGCAAGAGGGAGAAAGTTGACCGTCTAAATGCATGCATAAGTGTCCATAGAACTAACCAATCCATGTTAAACAAAGTAAAGTAACATTCAGCATCAAAACATGAATAAAAGATAGCTCTTGATAAAACACTTGCAAATTAATATTCATTAAAAGCATATGAATCATGCAACTATATGTATCTTTTTGAATCAACTCAAACATCCCTTTCCCAATCTTTTTAATAGCATCCAACTTAATTCAACCCAAATTTCCAGTAGCTCTCTCATATATAAATGATAGTGGTGGTCTCAAGACAAACAAAATCAAACCGAAATAAAAAGCAAATAAAAGACGCTCCAAGTTTATGCGATAAAGTGCATTGATCGAAAAACAGAAGTTAGACGTGTGCAAACCGAGAGTGTGTTGGTCCAGTGGGGTTGTCTTCACATCCCCAAGCTTATGGTCTTCACCATCCTTGGATAGCTCTTGGTGCATCTCCTCTAATCCCTGTGAAAAAACTTCAAAACACCGTTTCTCCCATTTCTTTTCTGTGGGGTGACATTAGTAGTGATAGACAAATGAATTACTTGCTGCATAAAATCCTTAAACAAAAATTCATATGAATGTCCAGAAAGTGTATAATGTTGTATGCCTACTTATAAACTCAATTGGATAAAAAAGATTCAAGTTAAAAGTTCAAAGAATGCATCAAACAAAATGGGACAGAATCTGTCCAGAAAAACAGCAGCAGCAAAACGTATTTTTCTACCCTACTTAAATATGTCAAAAAATCTGAAAAATTCATGCTTACAGAGGATGAAAAGTTGCAACTACAGTTCAAATATCAGCTCATTCGGAGTTACAGAATAGGAATTAAAAATCATACCGTGCACAGATTCGTGCTGGAATAAAATCTCCGAATGCAAATAGCAACTTTTTCAAACCAAAATAGGTAAAACTTGGCACTTTATTAAAAATTCCAGAAACAAAACTAAAAACTAAGTCTCTTGTTACAGCAAGAGGACACAAAGAAAATCAAAAATAAAAACAACCGGGTTGCCTCCCGTAAAGCGCTTTCTTTATAGCCATGTAGCTAGGCTTCTTACTTGATATTTATTGTGGACGAAGCTCATGAGGGAGCTTGAACTTTGATGTGTCCCTCTTCCTTGGGAAGTGTTCCATGCACTTCTTGTGTGGAAACTGAAACTTCACATTCCCTTCTTTTGAATCAATGATAGCACCTGTGGTACGAAGAAAAGGTCTTCCAAGAATAATTGGACTAGAGGTTTTATTCCCCATATCCATGATTAGAAAATCAACAGGTACAAATGTCATATGCAACTCTACCATAACATCACTTACTTTTCCTAAAGCATGTTTAATGGAATCATCAGCAAGTGCAAGTTCAATAGAGCATTTTTCAAGATTCTTTAATTCAAGAACTTCATATAATTCTTTAGATAAAACTGAGACACTAGATCCTAGATCTAATATAGCATGGTGTGTCTCTTTTCCAATGGTTACTAGTACTTTGGGAATCCAAATATCCCCAAGCTTAGGTGGTATCATAGCTTCTTGGTTGTACCTAGCAATCTTTTCTTTTAAAACATGATTAGCAATATAAGAACCAAAACCTGCTTGGTTAACATTAATGGAAGGGTCACTTGCAAATTTTTGTAAGATAGATATTAATTCATGCAAGCTACAATTCTCTAAGTCAAGTAATGGTTCCTTGACTTTTCTCTCATTTCTCTTTCTTAATAATACATCCAAGAGTTCTAGCATAGAAAATATTTTGTCATTAAATTTCTTAGTTGCTCCTTTTTTAGACTTGGCATTGTTTGCTATCCTTTCCATTCTTGAAGCAATTTTAGAAAGGGTGTCATTAGTTTTCTTCATACTAGTTTTTGAGTAAAGGATGAAAGAGCGTATTTCATTTTTAGTAGGATACTCTTCCACATAGGTTTGTAGATCTAATATTGACCTATCAATAGAAACTTTTAGTTGTTTGATCCCAGTTTCATCTTTTGTTTCTATGTAACTCCCAAATAAATTTTCCATTAAATTATTAGCATGTGAGGGATTACTAGAAGCAAATCTTCCATTAGTCAATGAGTCTAGAAAACATTTTGGCCAGCCATCTAGACCATTATAAAAATTTCTTATCAAAGTAGCAGGGGTATGCTTGTTGACACCATTTTTATTAATTCCCTTCATTCTATACCAAGCATCCATTAATGACTCTCCATAACATTGACCAAATTTTTTCATTTCAACACTAGAATCCATTTTGATAAAGTTTTTATGTGTTTTTTAATTTTTTATGCAAAACTGAAAATAAAATGATACTAAACAATGCAAACCGAAATAACAAATGCAACACAAAATGCAAAACTGAAAATAAAAATGCAAACCGAAATATAAATATGATATGCAAGACAATAACAAAACAAATAAAATGCTTTGAAGGTAAAGATGGATAAGATGATGCTCACGTAGGTGCAACCTCCCCAAACTTAGGTGTTTGCACAAGTTGGTGATAAAGTTGACTTTGTTGTGAGATACCCTTGGATAAAGCTTTACAGCAATGATTCCCGACAACGGCGCCAGAAAACTGTCTTGATGGCCCTTGACGTAGTTACCTGCGTGAAAAGAATATGGGTTAGGTTGAGACTCCAAGTGCAGAGTGTATAGTATAGGAAAGACGGTTTTCCCCACGAGGGGTGACTCGAGGGTTTTATATCGAACTCTCGGGGAATCAGTAGTGAAATATTTATCTTCTTATCCTTCTCTTGAAAACCTACAAAACAAAGTAAATTGTCTGTGCCCTCAACCTCACCTAGTGGTTGTCAAGCACAAGGTGTGAGAATGATATGAAAAGATAATGAATGCAAAACAGTAAATAAATGTGCAATGATGATGTAAACAGTGATGGATGATATTTTTGGGTTTTGTATTGTGAATGCAAGATGTAAAAGTGTTTTTGTATTTTTGGATTTTTAAATGGCAGAAAATGTAAAGTGGATAAAAGTTGTTGGAAATGTGTTTCTTATGATTAAAAATGGACCGGGGTTCATGGTTTCACAAATGCACCCTCTCTTTAATAAAGTGATGGATAATGGAACACTAGAATTGACATATGAGATTGCAACAAAAAGGTTTCATGACAAGTTACTAATTATATGGGCATCACGTCCTAACATAGAGATCTTTTGTTTATTAATCTCTCTTATACTCCATCAAGATGCGAACTAAATCATAACACCTTAGTAATTAAGATAAATCAGAGCATAGCATTAAGTTTCATGACATGAAGTTAAAATAAGAACATACTAGATCTAGTCATGGAGTAGTGGCAATGGTCACACCCACATCTCCGGTAGCAAGGTATTTTTCTTTATCCCTAGTGAGGCAACAAAGTAAGGTAAAAACCCAAGTGGATCGCGGATCTTTCTATCACGTTCACCGCACTAGCCAACCCTCGTTACTCCAACTAATGCACACGCTCCCCCTCACACGCTCTCATACACATGCTTGATCATAACAAGTAAACAAGAACGGGGTACATAATATGCATCTACTTTCATAACTGAAAGCTATTGCAATCTCAAACATATATTAACTCATAAAAGATCCACCACAAAGGTATTACATAGATGACCGTAATCATGTTCAGCAGCTCATACGGTACTAATTAGTGAAGCTCAAGAGAGGAGAGATACATAAGTTACTTCCATAAACCCATAGTCCAGGGGTGGACTACTCCCTCTTCATCTTTTGATGCTATGTAATGGTTACAATTGTTATATACATTATGAATGGATTTGTTAGCATTGTTGTGCTTCTGCTGTCAGATTTTAAATGTCCAGTGGCAACTCTATTACAGCTCTAGGCTTACGAAGAAACCACAATGCAAACGAGTCGAAACAGAATCTCCGTTTCTGATGTTCCGATACATCGGAAACAGAGGTCTGGGTACAACCGTTGCCAAATGGAGACCTCATCGGAAACGGTGTTTTACCTCCGTAACCGATGAGGGCCTTCACATCAGTCACGGAGGCGGGGACACATACCCTTTTTCCGTTTCCGATGGGGTTTTTGGCCCGTTTCCGATGTGTCGTTTTGTACTAGTGTGAGGACCTGCTGGCCCTCTTCTTCCGAGCCGCAACCTTCACTCGCACCATTGAAGCAGAAGGAGAGCTGCGGCGGCGGACGGCAGAGGCGGCGGCCCGAAGCTGGGAGAGGGAGATGGAAATGGAGGCGGCGATTTCGGATGATTTGGGGGAGCAACGGCTATAGTACTGTGAGGCGTGGCTTATAAGGCATCCCACGCGTCATGTCGCGGCCCCATTACTCCGACTGACGCGGGGATCGAGGGGACGTTCCGCTTCAAGCGCTCCCTCCCGTTGGATTCAAGATAAACGTTGGCCGTCCGTGCGAACCGCAATGTTCGCCGCGACCAAGTCCAAGAAGAGCTCGGGGGCTCGTCTCTACTTCGCCCTGGCGAGCCTCAGGCAAAGCAGGCAAGGCGCCGGGTACCCACTTTGGCCAACTCTTTGGCCATAGCCCGGCAGAGCTGGAGCAAGAGCCGCCGGGACGATGCCCGGGGGCTACTGTCGCAGCAGTGGAACATGGGGTTCCCCTGATGCTGCCAAAGTGGGTCCTCCACTGGGGCCCACCAAGAAGATGGACAAGGCAAGGAGTCAAGTATAGCAGATGGGTTAGCCCATCTGCCCCAAGGAAACCCGACAAGTTCGACAGCAAGGCTCTGTGGCTAAGGACCAGGCGACCTTCCGGGGTCACCCCCTCGCCCGGAGAACAAGGCGGGATACCCGCGGGTCCGTGCGCCTGGTAGGAGGCCATGCGCGCCCCCGGGTCCTCCATCCGTACCGCTGAGAGGATAAGATCGCCAGCTCGCTGGAAGCTGGTGGAAGACTTGGGCGCCAAGATGAAGGACGCGCCCTGGTGACGTTGCCACGAGCATAGTTGGTGGGGCGGACAGGCTTTGTCCGTCCCACCTTTTCCAAGGGCGGACGACCACGCCGCCCTCCACAGAATTCTTGGAGGAGAGGACGCCATGTCTCCTCCAAAGACCGCCGAGGGGTTTTCCCGTCAAAACCCTTCACGCCCCTCGCGTGCCCAAGTCGGATCCCTTAGCCTATAAAAGGAGGACCATGGCACCGGAGAGGGGGAGGAGGGAAAAAGAGGAGAAGAGCAAGATAGAGCTCAGGCAATACTAGACTAAGGTTCGGAGGGTAGAGAGAGGTGATCTCCACATGGCAGGATCTGCTCTTCGTCTACCTCCGGCCGAAATTCTGCCGGGTTCAACCCAGAACACCCTTGTACACTACACCATGATGAACATCTCAATCCAGACATGCAGGAGTAGGGCTTTTAGCCTCCGGGCGGCCTGAATCTGGGTAACTCCGTGTGTCTTTCTGTGTTGTTTGCCCTCGCCCCCGACGAAGAACTTGGCGACCTTGCTCCCGGGTAAGGCGTCTTCCAGCCTCCTTCGCGCCCCGTGCCGAACCTAAAAAGGGGGTACCTTCTACTCCGGTGTCCGTCACCCGAGACACGACAAACGGGCATCCACCACGAACCTCCCAAAGCAGAAAACAAAACGAAGCAAACCTACAGCTAATCCTATTACTGATATGTAGAGAGGAGGCCTGCAACCTTGTCCATTCTCCCGCCGACCAGCAGCCCTGCCAGAGAGAATGAGGGAAAGGGGCGGCGGCAGATCAAGATGACTGACTCTCCAAACGGGAGCAGAGGAGGAGAGACCGAGGCGGTCGTCGCTTTGGCGTTCAAATGAACTCCTATAGAAGGGAGTAGCCAGTACATGACTTTGCAACATACAAATTCATAGCTCAAGAAGAAGCTCGCAAAGCGATTGAGTGAGGACTATAGGAGCGGCCTGATGGCAGATCGGGCGAGAACTCCGACGCCCAAACACAATGATACGTCTCAAACGTATCTATAATATTTGATTGTTCCATGCTTGTTATATAACATTGTCATATGTTTTTACAATGTTTTTATATCATTTTGGCATATTTTATGAAACTAACCTATTGACAAGATGCCCAGTGCCAGTTCCTGTTTTCTACTGTCTTTTTGTTTCAGAAAAGCTAGTCGGGGAAGTTTCTCTGAATCGCCTAAAAAATTACGTGAATTATTTTTACATGGAAACAAAGCCAGAGCTAGGAGGGGAGCTGCAGGGGGGCCCACAGCCTCCAGACGCCACCCAGCCGCGACCCAGGGCTTGGCCACGGTTGGGGCCCACCTGGCGCCCTCCGGTGCCTCCTCGAGTCGCCCTTTCACCTATAAATTCTATTCCTCCCGAAAACCCTCGGTATCCGATCATATTTTACAGAAAAGTTCTAAGGCCGCCGCCGTCGCCAACCCTAGATCGGGAGGGTTCTAAAGCTCTTCCCGACACCTGCCGGAGGGGGAGATCATCACCGGAGGCATCTACACCACCATGCCTGCCTCCGGAGTGATGCATGAGTAGTCCACCACGGGACTACAGGTCCATGGCAGTAGCTAGATGGTTGTCTCTTCTCCTTTATGCTCCGTTGTTTAGATCTTATGAGTTGCCTACATTATTAAGATCATCTTTATGTAATGCTACATGTTGTGTTTGCGGGGATCCGATGAATTATGGAGTCATGACATTATTATTCAGATTGTTTATTCATATTTTTTATTTATGATCTTGCATGCTCTCCGATGCTTGTGGATGCTTTGGCTGAAGTAATTGCTTGTATCTTAGAGAGGGTATTTATGCTAGATAGTGGGTTCATGCCTCTCTTGTCTAAGCTCGAGTTGACAGAAACGATTAAGACTTTAGACGTGCTGATGCTACTAGGGATAAAACAGCGGTGTTTATTGCTATATGTTGTGACCATTGCTTACATTATGCACCATGCTTATTGCAATTATCTGTTGCTTGCAACTTAATACTTTCGGGTGACAGGCTAGATAGCGATCCCGGGGTGGATTATTAGTCATATATGCAGTTGGATAAGGTCTATGTATTTTGTCGTAATGCCCATATTAAATAGAACGGTGAACTTTGTGTCATGATAGTATTGTGTTGAGCCCATGTTTGTCAATTGCCTCGCTGTAATTTCTTTACCCAACATGTTTATCTTTTGGAGATACGCCACTAGTGAACTGTGGATTCCGGTCCTATTTTCCTATATTGTTTACAACCGTTCTAATAGTTTTTACTAGTCATTTTCTTGCTGGTCATTTTTGCTCTCATAATATTTTACACACATACGTTTAATCCTTTGTGTTCAGCAAGCCGGAGAGATTGACAACCTCTCTGTTTCGTTGGGACAAAGTAGTTTGTTCGTGTGTGCGTAGGTCCACGTCAATTATCGTAAACAGCCCGTTGACACCTTTCCGAAGCCTTATCCAAATCCTACTAGATTGAATACCTTGGTTTTGTAATCAAGGGAAAACTTGCTGCTAAATTACATCAAACTTTACACTTGGGGTCTCCCAACGAACATGCTATTCCACGCCATCAAGCAAGTTTTCTGGCGTCATTGCCGGAGATTTGGAAGCTTCAACGAGGGGAGTTTCGCACATTCTTACACTCTATTTTGTTATTGTCTTGCTTAGTATATTTTTTGTTAGTCTTGTTTTGCTTTAAAACTCAAAAACACAAAAAAAATCCAACAAGTAGTTTCTTTTCGTTTTGCTTAGTTTCTTTTTTTTATTTTGCTAAAATGGGTTCAGCTGAGAGCACTAAGTTGTGTGACTTCACTAGCATGAACAACAATGATTTTATATGCACACCAATTGCTCCACCAGCTTCTAAAACCGAGTTCTATGAGATAAAACCTGCTTTACTAAATCTAGGGATGAAAGAGCAGTTTTCTGGTGCTAGATCTGATGATGCCGCCGCTCATTTAAATAACTTTGTTGAGTTATGTGATATGCAAAAATATAAAGAAGTAGAGGGTGACATTATAAAACTGAAACCTTTTCCTTTCTCCTTGAGAGGACGTGCTAAAGAATGGTTATTATCTTTGCCTAGAAATAGTATTGATTCTTGGACTAAATGCAAAGATGCTTTTATTGGGAAGTATTATCCACCTGCAAAAATTATACAGTTGAGGAGTAACATTATGAACTTTAAACAATTTGATAATGAACATGTTGCTCAAGCTTGGGAAAGAATGAAATCCATGGTTAAAAATTGTCCCACTCATGGACTGACTACTTGGATGGTCATCCAAACTTTTTATGCAGGCTTAAATTTTTCTTCAAGGAATTTATTGGACTCGGCCTCTGGAGGTAACTTCATTTTCACCACATTTGGGGCAGCAACAAAGCTCTTGGATGATATGATGGCAAATTATTCGCAATGGCACACCGAGAGAACTCCTAGTGGTAAGAAGGTAAATTCTGTTAAAGAAATATCCTCAGGTTGATATGATTATGTCTATGCTTGCAAATAAAAAAGTTCCTATTGATCCTAATAATGTTCCCTTTGCTTCTTTGGTTGCTCAAGAAGAGCAAGTTGATGTAAATTTCATTAGAAATAATTTCAACAACAATACTTATAGGAATAACTTTGGTAATAATAATTATAAGCCATATCCTCCAAGTGGTAATAATTCTTATGACAATTCTTATGGGAACTCTCATGGCAATGCTAGGATGCTTAGTGATGAAAGAATGTTGGAAATTGAAAAGGCAACTAAATTTTTTATGCAGACACAGTTTGAGCAGAACAAAGTTTTTTTCAAAACAGCTAGATGAGCCCTCTTTTATGTTAAAAAATATAAGCCAACAACTCGAGGGATTAAATAGAGAGATCTCTAATTTGCAAACTAGACTTTCTGATACTGAAACTTGTATTTCGAATATGTCTGAAGCCCAATCCTCTTTGATAAATAAAATGGCAGCAAAACCTGAATCAGTTGAAATTGCTGAAACTAGTAAGATTGCTAATGTTTGCACTATTTTTACCGATGATGATATTAAAATTTCAAGTCCTCATAAGTCATCTAAACACCTAAATATGCTAATGGTAAAAAGATTGGAGTAGGAAAAATTTCTATTGCACCTATTAAAAATGAAAAGCTCTCGAATAGTGCTAAAACTGCCTCTAAAAGAAGTGCTGAAATTAATCATGATGATAATGATTCTTTTAGAGATAATGCTCCTGTTATTTTTTATGACAATGATCTTGATTTTGATAATTGTAATCTTACTGAAGTCATTAAGTTTTTACAAAAGCTTGCAAAAAATCCTAATGCTAGTAAGTTGAACCTTGCTTTTACCCAACATATTACAAATGCTTTGATTAAAGTTAGGGAAGAAAAGATCAAGTGTGAATTTTCTATTCCTAAAAAATTACGAGATGCTTGGGAACCAACTATTAAAATGAAAGTTAATGATTTTGAGTGCAATGCTATGTGTGATCTTGGTGCTAGTGTTTCCATTATGCCTAAAAAATTATATGACATTCTTGATTTGGAACCACTAGAAGACTGTCCTTTGAGTGTTTATTATATTGATTCTACTTTGAATAAACCCGTGGGAAAAATAGATGATGTTATTATTATGGTTAATGGTAATTATGTCCCTGTTGATTTTATTGTTATGGATAGAATGCAAACTTTCTTGTCCTATCGTGTTGGGAAGACCTTTTCTTAGAACCGTTGGTGCTATCACTGATACGAAAGAAGGAAATATTAAATTTCATTTTGCACTTAAGAAAGGGATGGAACATTTCCTAGGAAGAGAATGAGGCAATCTTTTGGGTCTTTTCTTAAATCAAGTGATAATTTGAATGCCAATATTGATAATACTTGACTTTTGCCATTGTGCCTAGCAAAAGGCGTTAAAGAAAAGCGCTTATGGGAGGCAACCCATTATTTTTACCTTCTATTTTCTTTTTGTTTTGTTGAGTTTTGGGTGCTGTTGCCTCTATAGCAACTCCCTTGTATCCTTTTTATTTTGGTTTTTGTGCCAAGAATAGCCTTTAATGGGAGGAAAGTAAAAAAATTGAGTTGCTGTCCAGAAACAGATTTCTGTCTGTCACCGTATGAAATTCTAAAAAATCACAGAACGTGATATGTAGCTGAAATGTTTTTACAGCAAGAATCTGGGTTTTTTCTAACTTTCATTAGTTTAAAGTTTTCTGATTCGAGTTGTCCTAATAGTCCGAAAAAAATAATCTTTACGTTCTGTTCTTTTTTTGACAGATTCTGTCTTTGTTTTTGCATTGCTTCTTTTATGAGCAAAGTGTAGTTCTTTTATCCACGGAACATCACTTAAACCTTTGTGGCAGTAGCCAGTGTTTAGGAACAAGTTTATGCAATGTACCAAATGAGAACTGAAGGTGGATTATTTTGTTCAAGAACTAACCCTCTAATCGGTTTGTGACAAGTTTTGTGTGAAGGAAGTTTTCAAGTGTTGAGAGAACGAGGTGATGAAAGAAGATCAAGAAGGGATTAGAGTTCAAGCTTGGGGAGGCTCCCCGGGACATCCACCAAATATTCAAGAAGTCTCAAGCGTCTAATCTTGGGGATGCCCAAGGCATCCCCTTCTTCATCGATATTTAATCTGGTCGATCCCATGAAACTATATTTTTATTCATTTACATAATATGTGATGTTCTTGGAGCGTCGTTTGTGTTTTGATTTCAGTTTTGTTTTGTTTTATTTTGTTTGCTGGTCATTTTCAATAATGGATCCTTGCATTCTTGTGTGGAAGAGAGACACGCTCCGCCTTTTCATATTACACTCATGTTCTTCACTTATATGTGTAGATTGTTTAGCTTTTATTATCTTACCTTCTAGCTCTTGTTTTGCATGTATCTCTTGTTCAGAGCTATTAGTTTCTTGTAGTTAGGAAGTGCTCTCTTATGTTTCATGCGTATTTGCTTAGAGAGTTGTTTCAAATAAGTTTATTGGTGTTTGGTTGAAAAGAAAACTATAATGTAGGAAGTGGTAAAAGAAAGAAGTTTACATAATCTTGTAGGTCATTGTCTTGAATAATTTGAGGCTTGTCAATTGTCTTGAGAGATGAATTAAATTAAATGTTTAAACTTGTGGATCATTTACTTAAGATTGGAGTAGTGGAGAAATAGCGTAAAGCTTAGATTATGACACTTGTTTTGATTGGTATTTTCTCAAAGTCTAGATATTCTTTTTGTAAAACTATGTTTGGTTGACAAGGAAGACAGTATGAGGTCTAATGGTTATGCTTAATGTATATCTTGTGGTCATTGTGTATTGGGTTGATGATATGTATTTGCTTGATACCTTGCTAAGCCAAAAACTCTGTACTGAGAAGGAATGCTTCTCGTGCATCCAAATCCTTTAGCCAAATATCCATGCCATTTGTGTCCAACATACCTACCTACATGTGATATTTCCTAGCCACTCCAAGTAAATTTTTCGTGTGCTACCTTTAAAATTTTAAAATGTTATTACTCATGTTTTGTGCCACTGCTTCTAAGCTCATGAGGACATAGTAGTTGGGTTTGATATCTTCCATGCTATATAAGTTATCCAAGGACTTCTATGCTTCATCTACTTGTCCATTAATTTTGCAAAAAAAGTTGGCAGCGGGGTGCCCACCCCCATAAAAGATAAATTACAACTTTCACCAAAAAACTCTCCTCACATTTTGTTCATGAGAATTCATTAAAACATCTGCATGTGTAAACAAAGGAGATAGAGGAATGATCTGCTTGCTGCAGAAATAACGTTCCTCATGGGAGTCGCTCTTAAAATTTATTTGGTATGGAAGATATCAAGAATGTATTGCCATTCGTTGACCATAGTATGCACCACTCTAAAAAGAAATATTTTTATAACTCTATATGCTTTCAAAAACCAAAAAGCTCTAACACACGATTAATCTCTGCTTCCCTCTGCGAAGGGTCTTTCTTTTACTTTTATGTTGAGTCAGTTTTCCTTTCCAATCTTTATCTCTCAAGTAAACGCATAGTATCAATTTTGGTACAAGTCTACTATATTTTATCTTTACGTTTAACTGTGAAAACTTTTGTATTGACATTATCCAATGATAAGTATGTTACAAGTTGAAGCTTTTGCTGAAAACTTAAATCTTCCTCTGTGTTGGTTGAACACCTTTTTCAGAAGTATATTGCTTTGGAGCTATCAAGTATGACATGATTTATAATTTTCAAGTCTCCAAAGTACTATTCATGAAAAGTTCTTGCTTAGATGTTATACATGGTTAATTATTGTTTACTTCATTTCAAACTATAGACCATTGTCTTGCATCACTTTCATTTAGTTCATGTGCTTTACATTATTATTTGATTAAGATTGTGTTAGAAGCATGTCACCACAAAAATATCTTGTTATCATTTACCTACTCGAGGACGAGCAAGAATTAAGCTTGGGGATGTTGATACGTCTCAAACGTATCTATAATTTTTGATTGTTCCATGCTTGTTATATAACATTGCCATATGTTTTTACAATGTTTTTATATCATTTTGGCATATTTTATGAAACTAACCTATTGACAAGATGCCAGTGCCAGTTACTGTTTTCTGCTGTCTTTTTATTTTAGAAAAGCTAGTCGGGGAAGTTTCTCCGAATCGCCTAAAAAATTACGTGAATTATTTTTACATGGAAACAAAGGCAGAGCCAGGAGGGGAGCTGCAGGGGGCCCTACAGCCCCCAGACGCCACCCAGCCGCGGCCTAGGGCTTGGCCGCGGCTAGGGCCCACCTGGCGCCCTCCGGTGCCTCCTCGAGTCGCCCTTTCGCTAATAAATTCTATTCCTCCCGAAAACCCTCGGTACCGATCATATTTTCCAAAAAAGTTCCGAGTCCACCGCCATCGCCAACCCTAGATCGGGAGGGTTCTGAAGTTCTTCCCGGCACCCTGCCGGAGGGGGAGATCGTCACCGGAGGCATCTACACCACCATGCCTGCCTCCAGAGTGAAGCATGAGTAGTCCACCATGGGACTACGGGTCCATGGCAGTAGCTAGATGGTTGTCTCTTCTCCTTTATGCTCCGTTGTTTAGATCTTATGAGCTGCCTACATGATTAAGATCATCTTTATGTAATGCTACATGTTGTGTTTGTGGGGATCCAATGAATTATGGAGTCATGACATTATTATTCAGATTGTTTATTCATATGTTTTATTTATGATCTTGCATGCTCTCCGATGCTTGTGGATGCTTTGGCCGAAGTAATTGCTTGTATCTTAGAGAGGGTATTTATGCTAGATAGTGGGTGCATGCCTCTCTTGTCTGAGCTCGAGTTGACAGAAATGATTAAGACTTGAGATGTGCTGATGCTACTAGGGATAAAATAGCGGTGTTTATTGCTATATGTTGTAACCATTGCTTACATTATGCACCATGCTTATTGCAATTATCTGTTGCTTGCAACTTAATACTTTCGGGTGACAGGCTAGATAGCGATCCCGGGGTGGATTATTAGTCATAGATGCAGTTGGATAAGGTCTATGTATTTTGTCGTAATGCCCATACTAAATAGAACGGTGAAATTTGTGTCATGATAGTATTGTGTTGAGCCCATGTTTGTCAATTGCCTCGCTGTAATTTCTTTACCCAACATGTTAATCTTTTGGAGATACGCCACTAGTGAACTGTGGATTCTGGTCCTATTTTCCTGTATTGTTTACAACCGTTCTAATAGCTTTTACTAGTCATTTGCTTGCTGGTCATTTTTGCTCTCATAATATTTTACACACATACGTTTAATCCTTTGTGTTTAGCAAGCCGGAGAGATTGACAACCTCTCTGTTTCGTTGGGACAAAGTAGTTTGTTCGTGTGTGCGCAGGTCCATGTCAATTATCGTAAACGACACCGTTGACACCTTTCCGAAGCCTTCTCCAAATCCTACTGGATTGAATACCTTGGTTTTGTAATCAATGGAAAACTTGCTGCTAAATTACATCAAACTTTACACTTGGGGTCTCCCAACGAACGTGCTATTCCATGCCATCAAGCAAGTTTTCTGGCACCGTTGCCGGAGATTTGGAAGCTTCAGCGAGGGGAGTTTCACACATTCTTACACTCTATTTTGTTATTGTCTTGCTTAGTATATTTTTTTGTTAGTTTTGTTTGTGGAAGAAGTTGTGAACTCATCACGGCCGGAGGTGGAAGGAGAACAATCATACTCAATAATATTGGACACTTCATATATATCTTGAAGCCTGGTCCAAAGCTCATTAGCGTTCCGAAAAGGCATGATTGATGCAAGAACTACATCGCTCAAAACACAAATAAGACCATTAGAAACAAGAGTTTCGAGATGAGAGTTTTCCTCATCCTCTAAAGATAATTCTTGGGAATCCTTTTGGAGGTGAAAACCCCACATCTACAATCCTCTTAATATAATTTGGACCCATGGCCCTAAAAAGATTAAGGATGTGAATTTTCCAAACATCATAATTTGTGCCATCGAATATAAGAGTGGGATCGTGCACTAATTCTCTAAGCGACATCTTTACTCTCTAGGCGGTAAAGCCCAAAAAGAGAGCCCAGGCTCTGATACCAATTGAAAGGACAAGGATGTCGCCTAGAAGGGGGGGGTGAATAGGCGATTAAAACTTTTCCAGTTTAGTCTTGCTAATTGCGGAATAAAACTAGGTATTTAAATTAACAAGCTAACAACCTAAATAAACTAGGCTCACCTATGTGCACCAACAACTTATGCTAAGCAAGACAAGCAACAAGGTGATAGCAACAAGAATAATTCAAGCACGAAGGCTATCACAATGTAAAGTACATAAGTAAAAAGCTCGGGTATAGAAATAACCGAGGCACGTGGAGACGAGGATGTATTCCCGAATTCCTCCTTCTTAGGGGAGTACGTCTCGTTGGAGAGGTGTGAGGCACCACAAAGGTCGATCTCAACGCCACAAAGTCTCACCCTATTCTCCGATGAACCGCACCACAAAGGTTTGGTTCACCTTCCACTATCGGAATCCTTCGAGGCAGAAAACCGGAGCCTTTCAACAACGATCCGGGGCACAACCCACAACGGGATTGGGGACTCCCGAACAGTTACAAGTGACCACACAAGGGTCTCAACCACCACACGGGCGTCTAGGGTCTAAAGACCAAGAGTAACAAGTTCACAAGCTTTCAACTTCCACGAATCCTCGTGGAGAGAGCAAACCGATGCACAAAGCAATGGCAAGAGCACAAACGTTCAAATCCTTCACTCTCAAATCCCACCACAAGCAACTAATACTTATGAGGGGAGAAGAGAGGAAGAACAACGAAGAACACAACAAATGGAACTTCAAGAACTAGATCGAAAGGGTTCCACTCACTTAGAGGAGAAATTGATCAGTGGAAATGTAGATCTAGATCTCCTCCTTCAATCCTCCAAAGATCAACGAGTTTGGGTGGAAGGATTGAGAGTAATCAAAGAAATGAGCTTTCAACAATGGAGGAGAGAGGAAAAACGTGCTCAAGTTCTTAGATAACCATTGGGGAAGAAACCCCTTAAATAGGTTGACGAGGGGTTAACTCATCAAATCCCATGGTTAGGACCTAGGGTTGAGATTATGGGGAGAGAACGTGGTAGTACTGGTAGTTTCGTCGGCTGACAAGCAGAGGCAAAGATTTACCCAGGTTCAGGCCCCTCGGGTGGAGGTAAAGACCCTACTTCCTGCTTGTCTGGTATTGATTGTGTGAGATTATGCGATTACAGGGGAGCTCCGGCAAGATTTTGATCTCGCTAGGGCTTTTGGTGGTTCGAGTATGGCTTGTCCAGGATCGACGGCCCTCCCAGCCTTTATAAGACGCTGGGTCTCGGGAGTCCGTAACCGACCCTACTTACATGTAAGGAAAGTATAAACCGACTATGCCTATGACTAATCTTGGAGGGTACTCCATCTTCTTGGGCCTCTTGTCTTGGGCTTCGAGTAGGCTCTTCGCTATTGGGACTCAGTCGTTACGTGCACCAGGTATCCTCACGGTAGGGTACCCGAGATGTATATCCTTGTCAGTAGCCCCCGAGTACTTGTCTGACTCGAAGAATCGGGCATGGACTCGTTCGTAAGTGCACGTCATATGCTTTGTATTCTGTATATTATAATTGGAATTCCTGTATGAATAGCACATGTTGGCTATGTCGAGTATCTCATCGACTGTGGTTTTTGCTTATGATGATCAAGGGATAATAGCTTAGCAGGCCCAGTACACTCGACGGATCGGGACTGGTTAACTACACATTCGGGTAAAACCTTACTAGCTTTCAATCAAACTCGAGTCCCCGGACTCGAATCTGGAACAAACTGGTCAGATTCGACTAGGCCGCGGAGGTCTTACTGAGTCGATCTGCAGTATAGATTTGAATTTTACCCAACGCGTCCGTCAGGATTTTTCATCATGTCTGCTGACACGGAAAGTATAAGGATTGACGTTGCTGGAACGGTCCTTAGCCCAGCTCGAAAGTTCGGCGGGTCTTACCTTTGCACTATGCGTGCAGCATCCGAGGTATTTGCGGCGGACGCAACTCGGGAATGTTTCGAGTATGATTTTGTATATGAACTGAGTCGATCCTTTTGTCGACTGACACTTTGTCGTTATTCTATCGGGTGCGCGACAGCGCTCCGATGGGAGTAGCCCCCGAGATTGTGCTTTATTGCTTGCAATGGAGGATAATCTCAGATCTTCTTACCCTGCATATGTTAATCGAAGAAATTTTTGCCGTAATTCTATCGGGTGCACGACAGTGCTCCCGATGGGAGTAGCCCCCGAGATTATGCTGTATTGCTTGTAATGGAGGATAATCTCAAAATCATTTTATCTTGAGCATCTCCAGTCGAAGAATTTTTTGATATGCTCCCGATGGAGTAATATGCCTCAGCCGAAGGAACGGTCGAGTGACCAATTTTGTCTTAACATTGCTTTTTCACACCCGAACCAAACAAGGCAGTCGAGTGACCGATATGCGTTGGGCGGACTCGAATGTATTTCTGATCAGAGCGCTTGAGATGACGTCAGGGATGACGTTTTTGCGACTGCGCTGCCTGACACGGTGGCGTGCGTTATGCTGTGATGGATGGGACGTGACACATAGGTGGGCCCATTGTGCAGCGCTGACCGAACGACGGTGCCGTTTGGACTTGATTTGACCACTCTGGCCCACTTTTTACGGAGGCGTGATGATGGCTCCTCTTTTTGCGTGCGTAGTGGGCGGAGTGGCCGGCGACGGTTGCCCTCCGCGTTTGCCACGTGTACGGTGAGATTGCGTGCGTAACGCACGATTAGGATCTGAACGGTTGTGATTGCTTTTGATTTGTGGTAAATAGGGGAACGGCGCTGGCATTATTTTTTACTTTGCCATTTGCTCTGCGCGCGCCCCTGCTTCATCGTCTTCCTCTCGCTTCCATTGTTCTTGCGCCCGAGCTCCGCTGTTCCCCTTAGCCACCACTGCCATGGCGCCAAAGAGAAAGGCTGCTGCTGCCGACGCGCCCGCGACCGACGCGGCCGCTCTGAAGGGGAAGAAGACTGCGGCTGGCGCATCTGCGCCCGCCGTCGACCTCAAGAAGAGCGACGGCGATTGGATGAAATCCACCATCAAGGAGGCGCATCTGGACAAGCTTCGCGAGGAGGGAATGCTGCCACCCGCGGACCAGCTGTTCGTCCGCGCGCCGTCGCCCAAGGAGGTACTCCCCGAGCCTCGCGCTAACGAGCGCGTTTGTTTTGCGGAGTTTCTGCCTAGGGGTTTTTCGCTTCCCTTCCACGACTTTGTTCGTGGATTGATGTATGCATACGGGGTGCAAATCCATGATTTCACCCGAATGGCATTATGCACATTGCCTGTTTTATGGTTTTGTGCGAGTGCTTCTTGGGAGTTTCTCCCAGCTGGGCCCTCTGGAAGTCGATTTTCATGGTCGGCCCAACAACCGAGGGGCCGCACCTATCCTGTTGGCGGCTTCGGGATCCAGGTGCGCAGCGACACCCGCTACTTCGCCCTGAAGCCAGTCGACTCGGCGCAAGGGTGGAGGAAGAGGTGGTTCTATGTGCGCGTCGACCAGGAAGGAGTCCCGCCATTTTCGACTGCTGGCATACTCGCGAGGACGAATGCCTGGGACCACCCGCTGTCGGCTGAAGAAAAGGCAGAAGCGGCGCCTCTGCTGTCGAAGATTGGAGAGCTGCTGAGCAGCGTAACTGGTGTGCATTTGATTGCCACCTTTGTGAAGATGCGGGTGTGGCCGCTCCGCATTCGCGCCCACCCCATGTGGGAGTACGAGGGTGCGCTCGACACCCGAATGAGCAAGGAGAACTGTCGAAGAGCGAGCTGGTGTCACATGTGCGGTCCATCACCAGCACGAAATCCAGCGAGCCCTGCAACGTCGACTGCCCTGTCACTCCTTATGGTCCTGAAGGCCTTTGGAGGAGGTTAGTGAACATCAGTTTATGATCTCCTGCTTGTTATTTTGTTGTGCATCTTTGTAACTTTCGATGCTGTATTTTGTATGCAGGGCCATTCAACTGCATCAACCCTTCCTCCTCTTCCCGAAGATGGCCCAACTCATGAAACGGAGGTGCAAACGGTAGAAACGAAGGGAGGAATGAATCGCCTCTACCTTCGGCTACCACATCTCCATGGAAGAGGTCGAAGAGGAAGGGGCAGAGGAAGTACAGGCCAAAGCCCCCACGACTGATCATGTGAGCGAGGTTCCCACTCGCAAGCGTCGTCGGGTGGCCCGAGTTGTGTCTTCCTCCACGAGTTCACCCGCGAAGGAATCAGATGTGAAGATGACGGAGACTCGGGCTCGTCTCCTCTACCACAGCTGCTCCTTTGAACGTGAGCCCGTTGAGCTCAGCTCCTCCTCCTCAGTCGGGTGAGGAGCTGCTTTTTGGAGGCCCAATTTTGACAACCTTGATAGAGGAGGAAGAAGAGCACAGGTATGCTCTGAGCTTTTTGTACTAAAGTTTTTGTTTGTTGATTTTTGCTTATGTTGTATTTCTTCTGTCACTCGCAGTGCTGAGACTGTGCCCCTGACTCCCCATCCGAGAAGATTACGACCCCTGAGCACCCGGAAGTCTCTCACGTGGCTCCGAAGGTCGTTCAATCAGCAGCCACGACTACTGCTATTGAACGGCCAAGGCTATGAGTGCCGCAACTCCGGAGGTCGGGACATCAGCCGCGAAGCCCGCGCCTTGGAGAACACGTAAGTGTCTTTTTGTCGAGTCCGCATACGGGACTGGGTATGTATAACTTATGCTGGTTTCGTGTGCTTGCAGCCTTACTACCTCAACTGGTAGAATCGGGCAAGGCTTTTGTCCAATGGAGCAAGAGAGGGACATCTGCGCACCAGTTTGGAGCAACTCACTCGTAAGTGTATTTTGATTCTTAACCCGAAGTTCCTTTTTGCACTGTCTTTGCTTAGAGTGTTTGAATTACTTCTTGCCATCAAATTCAGATGACAAGGCATCGGCTGAGTCTCGGGTGAAGGAGCTAGAAGATGCACTCGCCAAGCAGCGTGCTGAGTCGAAGAAGGCTTTGGATGATGCCAAGAACTCCGCTGCCTTGCGCGAGAAAGAGTATGCTGAGAGGCTGGCTAGCCTCACCCGAGACGTGGGCGGTTAGTAAAATTTGCCACTTTTTGTTTACTTCTGTTGCGCTGATGTTGTGTAAGAGTTTCTGTTCTTCTGATTTTTGAAGGAGCTGTTGGCGCACCGGCACCTGTAGACCAGGCGAGTGGCGATTTGTCCCTCGACCGTGCTATTGGCGACCTTGACGCCTCTCTGCCCAAGCAAGGATGCACTCGCCAAGTCTACGAGCACACTCGGCGCCGTATACAAGGGCGTGTTCCCGTCTGGCCAACTCCATCGACTGTGGAGGCTTCGCCGACGTCCTAGGCCCGGGAACCTCGACTATGGCGAATTTTGCTCGCACCCTGACGGTACGCGGCTCAGACCACCCTCAAGCTCCTTTTAGGTCATGGGATAGAGGGTGACTTCAAGGCCGCTCTGTCTGATTTCCCTCGGAAGCCGGGCGGGAAGCTGGTGTCTCTGAAGCATGTGAACGAGCCAGCCGCAGCTGGCTGAAATTTTTATGACTACCGTGGAGCGCCGGTCAGCGGAGGTCGCCAATCGCGCGCGTAGGGCTAGGTCGGAGTCTGCATCATAGACTTTAGGGCCATCTTCCCTTTTGTTGGACTGTAATTATACTTTTATGATATCGCGAGTATGCGTATGCTTTTGCCACACTTGTATGGATTTTTCCTTGTTGTGTTCCGCCTGTAAGGCTATGTGTGTTACTCGCCTAAGCTTTGTGATGAGTTTCTCATATCTGACATGAATTTTTATGATGTTTGGAACAGAAACGGGCAGCCGCTACTTCATCTGGCTCGTCGCGGCATCGTGCTCCACTCGATCTCGAGCTCAGGTGGCAAATGATGCCGCAGTAATGCGTTATATGAAGGCTCGAGTCGTAAAACTGGAGCAAGAGTTGAAGAGTGCCCAGAGCGAGCTGGATAGGATGAGGGCGAGGCCTGCTTTACCCACTCAGCGAGAGGACTATGTGCTTGGCGAGATGGAGATCGTGAACAGACAACTCGAGTGTAAGCATGACTGCCTTGATCTCAAGAGTTCATAGTCTGTCCTTTTTGTTGATCCAACGTGCTTGTTGCAGGTTTTGTTCCAGATTTCCAGGCGGAGCAGGCTCGTGTTGATGAGCAGTTGAACAATGCGACTGACGAACCAACGACGGGCCGTCAGCACTTTCGCTTGGATAAGACCGAGCGCGCATACTCGCAACTCTGAAGGATCGAGTGTGGCGGAGCACTATGCTGCTCGAGTTATGCAGGTCGGCCTTCAGTCGAATCAACCAGACTTTTCCCGACGGGCCGCAACCTCAAGGAATCCATGCGTTGCTCGGGCTTTTCCGGAGTGCAGGTCCTATTCGAGATTTTATCACCCAGAAGCTTGTGGATGGAGCCAACGCAACGATGGCGTATATCCGGAGTAAGCGTCCAAATATGCAGCTACGTCCACCCGTGCCTGGATCGACTTTGTCACAGTCGCAACTTGACGATACAGTCGAATATGCGAGGGTGATGGTTGAGTGTTATCACGCTCAACTTATGGGCCCTGTTCTTCCAGTCAAGGACGAACCGGAAGATTAGGGTATTTCTGTATAGGGCAGCCCCGAGTGTAAATTTGCCACTTATACGTAGTATATATTTATTTATATGTATGTGCGCAGCCCCCGTGTGTATCGAGTGGGGTTTATGAAAAACACTTAGTATGGAACAAATTGCACAGCCCCCGAGTGTTCGAGTGAGGCTGTGAATTTTTGCGATGTTTGAAGCTTCAACTCATGATTTTGAGCAACTTTTTGTTTATGTATGATTTTATGACCCAGCCCCCGAGTATTCGAGTGCGGCTGGGGTATTATGTTTGAAGAAGGAGCGAAAGCTCATGCTTTGAGATAGCGCAGCCCCCGAGTATTCGGGTGAGGCTAAGGTTGTGCGAATAAGTTATGCGAGTAGTAAGCAGGGAGAAATATGAGGAATCATTGACTATATTCCATTTTTGAATGTTAAGCTGCAGGCCGCCTCATTAAAAACCTTCCAGTCCCCGTAGGTACCCTGGTAAGGAAAAGAGCGCGTCTGAAACCTGCAGCCATCCGACATATGTGCCTATTACATTGTGCGACTGAGCAATCTAAGCATAGAAACGGCGCAGCTGCGCAACGTTCCAAGGATTGTGCGAGAGTTCGCCTGTCTTCGCGTGCTTCAGTCTGTATGCTCCACCACCAATGACCTCGGTGATGATGAAGGGTCCTTCCCATGGAGAAGCGAGTTTGTGCACCTTCTTTTGCTTCAGTCGAAGTACCAGGTCGCCAACCTCAAAGGACCTGGTACGCAGTCGACGGCTGTGGTAGTTGCGGAGGTCTTGCTGATAGACAGCTGTGCGTGCTAGCGCCGTGTTGCGTGCTTCTTCGAGCAAGTCGACTGCATCTTCGAGTGCTTCATCTGCATCTTCTTCGTTGTATGCCTCGACTCTTGGTGCATTGAATCTTACATCTGATGGCAGGATTGCCTCTGCGCCGTAGACCATAAAGAATGGGGTGAATTGTGTTGAAGCGTTGGGAGTTGTGCGTAGGCTCCATAGCACAGACGGGAGTTCTTCGACCCAAGCACCCGCGGCCCTTTTGAGTGGCACCAGGAGGCGTTTCTTGATTCCGCTCGTCACGAGTCCATTGGCTTTTTCGACTTGGCCATTGGATTGCGGGTGTGCCACGGATGCATAGTTGAGCGTGATATCTTGCTCTTTGCAGAAGGTTCGGAACTCTTCAGCCGTGAAGTTTGTACCGTTATCAGTGATGATGCTGCTTGGCACACCAAAGCGGTATATGATGGATTTTATGAAATTGACTGCTGTAGTGGCAGTCGAACTTGTGATAGGGACTGCTTCAATCCACTTGGTGAACTTGTCGACCGCCACCAGAAGGTGAGTATGCCCTCCATGGGAGGATTTTTTGAGTGGCCCGACCATATCGAGCCCCCACTGGGCGAAGGGCCAGGCCAATGGTATTGTCTTCAACGCCGATGCGGGTGCGTGCGGCTTTGTGGCGAATTTTTGACAGCCGATGCACCTTTTGACTATGTCCTCCGCGTCTTTGAGTGCTGTGGGCCAGTAGAAGCCTGCGCGAAAGGCTTTGGCTACGAGTGATCGACTGCTGGCGTGATGCCCGCAGGTACCTGCATGAATATCACGAAGGATGGCCTGGCCATCTTCGAATGCTATGCAACGTTGGAACATACCTGATACGCTGCGCTTGTATAGTTCGCCGTTGATGACGGTGTATGCTTTAGATCGTCGAGTGACGCGTCTTGACTCTGTTATGTCTTCAGGTACCTCGCCGCGGAGTATGTATGCGAGGAAAGGTTGAGTCCAAGTTGGCTCGATGAGGAGTACCTCGACTGGCGGGTCCTCTGTGCTAGGTGCTTTGCTCTTGGCTGGTGCGGCTGATGTAGGAGATGTCGCTTTTTCTTGATGGACCTGTGCTCGATGCGCTCGAGAAGACACCAGGTGGAACTGGTGCTTTGGTCGCGCCAATGTTGGCTAGCTTATCTGCTTCTTCATTGCTCTCACGCCCTATGTGCCGCAACTCGCAGCCTTCGAAGCTGCCCTCCATGAGTTGTACAGGTCACGGTAGGCGATCATGTTATCTGCGATTGCATCGCAGGCCTTCATTGTTTGCTGCACCACAAGATTCGAGTCACCATAGATCATCAGTCGAGTGCACCCGAGGGCTTTGGCCATCCTCATGCCATGGATCAGGGCCTCGTACTCTGCTTCGTTATTGGATGGAACTCGAATCCCATCTGCAGGATATAGCGAAGCTTGTCGCCTTTTGGTGATATGAGGATGACACCTGCGCCTGCGCCTTCGTTCTTCTTTGAGCCGTCAAAGTACATAGTCCATGAGTTGGACACATCTGGTGCTCCTGGCAACTGAGCTTCATCCACTCGGTATGGAAGTCAGGTAAGACTTGTGCTTTGATGGCCTTCGGGTAATCATACTTGATATCTCGTGGTCCTAGCTCGATGAGCCATTTTGCGACTCGCCCAGTTGCGTTGGGGTTTGTGAGGATGTCCCCGATCCCTGAGGTGCTGATTACAGTGATCGGGTGCTCTGCGAAGTAGTGCGTCAGCTTCCTTGAGGACATGAACACGGCGTAGGCCAGCTTTTGATAGTGCGGGTACCGCTGCTTTGATATGGAGAGCACTTCACTCAAGTAATAGACTGGGCGTTGTATGCTTTGGGCGTGTCCCTCCTCCCTGCGTTCGACTACCAGTACGGTGCTTACCACCCTGTTAGTTGCGGAGACATACAGGTATAGCGGCTCTCGTTCCCTTGGTGCGACGAGGATTGGAGGGCTTGTGAGGACTCGCTTGAGGTCCGTGAAGGCTGCTTCGGCTTCTGGCGTCCACTCGAATTTGTCTGCTTTCTTCATCAGTCGATAGAACGGGAGTGCTTTTTCGCCCAGTTTGCTGATGAATCGACTGAGCGCTGCCACTCGACCCGCTAATTTTTGCACGTCATGGAGCTTTGAAGGCCTTTGCATCGTCAAGATGGCCTGTATTTTCTCCGGGTCCGCCTCAATTCCGAGCCGAGACTAGGTACCCCAGGAGCTGCCCGGCTGGCACGCCGAACGTGCACTTCTTCGGGTTGAGCTTGATGTGGAAGCGTTTGAGGTTTGCGAACGTCTCTCGCAAGTCATCGAGTAGTGTGTTTTCCTCCCTTGTTGTGATGACGATGTCGTCTACGTAGACCTGGACGTTTCGCCCAATTTGCTTCTTGAGGCAGTCTTGCATCATGCGCTGGTAGGTTGCGCCTGCGTTCTTGAGCCCGAAAGGCATTGTTGTGTAGCAGTAGACCCCGAGTGGGGTTATGAACGCCGTTTTTCTTCATCCTCTTCCTTCATCCTTATCTGGTGGTAACCGAGTAAGCATCCAGGAAGGACAAGCGAGCGCACCCGGCGGTGGAGTCGACGATCTGGTCGATTCGAGGTAGTGGAAAGTGATCCTTTGGACACATTTATTGAGTGCTGTGAAATCTACGCACATCCGAAGGATATCTGTGTGCTTCTTCTCTACAGTACGGGGTTGGCCACCCATTGTGATTTCTTGATTTCTCTGATGAAACCTGCTGCGAGTAGTCTGTCGACTTCGGCTTCGACTGCGGTTCTTTTCGGGCCGGATATGCGGCGCATTGTTTGCTTGACTGGTTTAGCATCTGGAAATAATTGGAGAGAGTGCTCGGCGAATTCCCTGGGAATACCTGGCATGTCGGCTGGACACCACGCAAATATATCCCAGTTCTCACGGAGGAATTCGACGAGCGCGCTTTCCTATGCGATAGGCAGACTCGACGAGACATTGACTGTCTTGGTCGGGTCAGTCGGGTGCACCTGATGCGACCTTGTGTCATTGGTGGCATTGAATGCTCTGTCGACTGCCACCTTCTTGTGCTCCGGCATAAGTGTTCGATCGTTGGAGACCGCTAGATCGGCGAGTGTTGCTTCCATGCCGAACATCTCAGAGATTTTGCTAAACTCTCGGTCGCAAGAGTCGGACTTTTGGAAGTTTCCTTTGACTGTGATTACTCCTTTTGGTCCAGGCATCTTTAGCTGGAGGTATGCGTAGTGTGGCACCGCCATGAATCGAGCGAACGTCGGGCGTCCAAGTATGGCGTGGTATTGTGACTTCCAGTCGACAACTTCGAACTCAATCGACTCTGTCCTGAAGTGGTTCTTGTCCCCGAACGTTACGTCGAGTTGTATGGTGCCTTCTGGGCTTATTGCTTTGCCTGGGACGATACCGTGAAAGGTATTTGAAGATCTTGGCAGGTTTTCGACTGACCTGTTCATTTTGCGGAGCGTATCTGCGAAGATGATGTTTATGCCGCTGCCACCATCCATGAAGACCTTGGACATGGCGTAGCCTCCAATTTGTGCGTCGAGTACCAGAGCAGAGTGCCCTGGGAACGACCGATGGTGGGTGGTCCTCCTGCTGAAGCTTATTGCAGTTTCGGATCCCTTCAAGAATTCAGTTAGCAGGAGGTGACATGACCGCCATGTTTACTTGTCGAGTGCGAAGTTTTTGCTCCCTGTTGGAAGGGCGACCTTTCTGTATCATGTACATCTGCCCTTGGGGCGGAGGGTACTGAGGTTCGTCCACCCGAGGTACGGGTATGGCACCCGCGATATTTCCGCCTGCGGCAGGCTGTGGTGGTGGAGGTGGTGCCATCAGGACGGGCACATTGTTTGGCTGAGGCACAGGTGCAGGGCGGGTGCGTGTGCGGCTGTTGCCTTTCTGAGTTGTACGTATTCAGACGCTAGTTGGTCGAATTCTCTGCAGTTTCTCATCGAGTGATTGGAGCGCATTTTCCGTCTTCCCCCTTGTACAGGTGGAATCTGCAATCAGCATCCATCTTTTCTTCGAATGATCGCTCGGATTGTGCCGGAGCGCGACTTGCGCCAGTCTTTCCTCTTGTAGCTGTCATGCGTTGGCCGCGGTCTCGACTGTCCCGGCGATCATCTCGACTGTCCCGCGATCATCTCGACTGTCCGTCGATCTTCTGACCGTCGGTCGCTTCTGTCTTGGTCGTTGCGGGGTGTGGAGAACCCAGCCGCCATGAATTCGGGTCTGTCGTCGTCGTAGTGACGTTTTGAACGCTTGCGCCTTCGGTCGTCTCTGTATGAGTCTCTGCGGCTTCGACTGCCGCTTTCATGATTGTCACGGGGTGAGGACCCGCGTGTGGTGCGCGCCATGTCTTCTCCGTCTGCCCACTCAGTCGCGATCTTCAAGAGGTTAGCCACAGAGGTTGGCTTTTGGCGACCAAGTGCTTCTTTGAAGTCGCCTGGCGAGGCCCATGATGAAAGCATCCATGGCCATATCTTCTGAAATTACTCCAACTGAGTTGCGTATCTCAGTCCATCGTCTGATGTATGACCTCAACGTTTCGTCTGACGTTGAACGCAGCTCGCAGCTCTCGAACGTTTTTGGGCGCTCACATAGAGGCTCGAAGTTTTTGATGAAGTCGTGCGGAAGTGATCCCACGAGTCGTATGTTGATGGAGGTAGAGCCTTGAGCCAGTCGCGGGCTGTGCCTTCGAGCATGAGTCGTATGTATTGCATGGCTGTGTTTTGTGCCTCGCTGGCACGCGACAGCCAGCCTGTAGTCTTCCAGCCACCCTGAAGGTTCCTGTCGACCCGTGTACTTGGGCTGTTCAGATGTGAGTTTGAACCCTTTGGGCATCCGTGTCTCGCGGACGCGTCGAGTGAAGCACAGAGCTCCGTGTGGCTCAGGCTCTCGATCAGAGTATGAGTCGCTACTGTAAGATCTGCGTGATCTGCTCCTGGACCTGCGCCGACGTGAGCCGCTTCTTTCCTTCGAGTGGTGGCGGCGACCACTGTGATTATGCTCTTCACGACGCGTGTCAACTAGGGCACGGTCTCGACTCCCTCCTGGAGTTTTGGGATTTGGCGTATGGCCTTGCTAAGGCGTGTGATCTGTTGGCGATGTAGTTTTGCATTGGGGTCATCAGCTGGAGGCTTGATTGCCTCTAGGTATGCTGCAGCGGTAAAGAGAGCACCCGCAGCTGTTTTGGGTACTGGCACTCCCTCCTCGTCGTATGTCATGAAAGAGTTGCCTAAGTTGCGGGTGAGTGCCCTTCATCGGCGCGAGGTGTGACAGCCTTGATCTGGGTCTTGTGTCTGCTCGCCCGGTGGAGCTCAGGGAGAGCTGTCTTCTTCGCGCACTCGACAAGCTAGCTTGCTTTTTACGTTCTTCGAGTGTTGCTCTGATCTGCTGCAGTCGAAGTGATTCCTGCCAGTTGAAGTACTGGAAGGTCAACATCTCCTCGTGTTGCGTCTGCTGGCATCATTGTGCACTCCTTGATGACTTTATCTGCTTTTGCTGCCATCTCAGCAGTAATTGTGAGATTTGTGACTCCGTCCGGCATAGTAACTGTGCACGGGAATTCTGTAGGCCTGCGACTGGCCGCAGCATCAGATGATTCTGCGGCGAAGGCAACGTAGACCTGCTGGGGTATCACCCGAGGGTATGTGTATGTGTTTTCGAGTCCCGTCATGGACTCGACGTCGTCATCAAGGCTCATGTCGGAGTCGATATGCCCATCGAGTGGTCCGTCTGGACGGATCTCGCTGTCGATGCCTTCATCGCCTATGCTCATCTCGGCGTCGGCGAAGTTGTTATGAATCTCGAAGTCGAGGTTGTTGTTGGTGCAGATCTCGGAGTCGACGTGGTTGTCGATATGAGTTTCGGGCTCGTCGAAGTCGCTGAGGGAGATCCCGCAGTCGAAACTATCCTCGAGTGGGAGATCGAGCTCGGGATCGTTTGTGCGGTATGCTGATTCGGCCTCCTCCCTGGAGTTCTTCAATGAGCTCGTGATCTCTCGTGGACATGGTTGTTGCAGACGAGCAAGCTTGGAGGATCGACGATGGTATGGACGCAGTTGGGATCCGCAGTCGAAGGAGCCGCAACCGATGGAGCCTCGGGTGCGGAAGTCGCGAGTTGGCGTGGATCGTCAAGTCCTGCACACCAAGCTTGTTGACGAAAAAATTGAACGAACCAACGGTTAAACCCAAACCTGACTCGAGATCGGAGAAGGCCTCCTGGAATTCTGGCGAGTGTGGCTCGAAATCCATCAGAGGATCTGATGTGCTTTTTGGGTGAAGCTGGCGTGCTGCCGTTTGTCGAGTGAGTCGGCGAGTTGCCGTGTGCCGCCGAGTCGGCGAGTTCTGGTTTGTTGATGCAGCCGGCGAGTTGCCGTTTGTAGATCCGATCGGCGAGTCGCCGTTTTCCGATGGAACCGAAGAAACCGTGAGTCCAGCACTATTCTTTCCCACAGACGGCGCCAATTGACGAGGGGTTAACTCATCAAATCCCATGGTTAAGGACCTAGGGTTGAGATTATGGGGAGAGAACGTGGTAGTACTGGTAGTTTCGTCGGCTGACAAGCAGAGGCAAAGATTTACCCAGGTTCAGGCCCCTCGGGTGGAGGTAAAGACCCTACTTCCTGCTTGTCTGGTATTGATGTGTGAGATTATGCGATTACAGGAGCTCCGGCGAGATGTCGATCTCGCTAGGCTTTTGGTGGTTCGAGTATGGCTTGTCCTAGATCGACCCCTCCCAGCCTTTATAGGCTGGGTCTCGGGAGTCGTAACCGACCTAGTTTACGTAAGGAAAGTCTAAAACCGACTATGCCTATGTCTAATCTTGGAGGGTACTCCATCTTTTGGGCCTCTTGTCTTGGGCTTCGAGTAGGCTCTTCGCTATTGGGCTAGTCGTTCACGTGCACCAGGTACCCTC